>JANSVA010030548.1:0-34992 GCA_025504915.1 Erythroxylum reticulatum | reverse complement strand
ATAACATGTCAAAACTGTTACTAAAGCATCATATCTTTAGTAACATGGGCTGTCATAGCATACTCATTAGTGTTACCGTTCATGTTTAATAACACTTATCACCTGTTACCATATGTCATTTTTGTTGTAGTGTGGACACCAACGAGGTCATCACCTAAGGTCATGACGCTCTTGTCGACTATATTTCGGACTCACCATGGATGAAAATCGACCCAACATCGATAATTGGTAGGTGTGCACATTAGGTTGGTCGACTAGTGGTGTCACACATGATTGTTTTGGCTTATTTTGATATTTATTTTCCGATGAGATTTGATTTATACATCTGATGTTTTTATACATTTGTATATTGGAATTAGAACTTATGTTCACTAGATGGTAAGCTGGGCCTATATGGTTCCTAACCAGTATACATTAAGTCATAAGCTGGGCCTATGTGCTTTCCATGTGTGATATATTCACTTCATAGGTTATCTACACCGCCTTGGTATGAACCAATTCTATCTGTGATATATGTTTTTCCTACTCACTGAGTACCTAGTGTACTCACCACCCTCCACTTTCCAACCATGCATGCTAATTTAGTGAGTTTGAAGCTCTATGAGGATCGTACAACTTTTTGATATTTTTGGGGTATTTCCGCACGTGGGTCTCCTATTTTGTACTTTTATTGTCTAGTGGCTCATGAGCTGTGTTTATGTAGATAAGCTTTATGATTTTGTGAGTTAGCTTTTAATTTCCATGTGTTTTGTTAAAGATTTTATGTATGAATTTTCAATACTGCTGTTGAAATTAGCTTGACTGGACTAGAGAGTTCTGAAGTTGTGGTTGGATGAGAATATAAAAGTGTGTTTAAAATCGTTTGTAGGTTGTGGGATTTTTAAAATACAATCATTGTGCTGCCAAAATTTTTCAAAAAAAGAGAAAAAAGGAATTTTTCGATTAGCCTTGCATAGTCGGATTAAGGATACTGCGAATGTCCTTAGCCCAAGTATGCTGCAGTTATCATGGGATCGATGTGGTACCGAGTCGTAACATAATAACTAAAAGAGGATACATTGACAAGGAGAGGATACAAAAGCGAGGAGTCAAAGTTGTAGCATAGAGTCGGTATATTTCTACATCTTATTCTTATGTTAAGTATTTTCCTTATACCGTATCAAGTATAACTGAAACATGTTGATTTGGTTTTATTGTTTCCACTACGTTTTGATTTTAGAAAAAGTTTTAAAATCTACTGTTTAAGCCAAATCTTGAATGCTTTTATTTTCGATCCAACAGTTTGATGGTTAGTAGAGCTATAAATATTATGCATTCAATATTCTTATTGATAGATATACAAAGGAAAAAGTGTGGGGCTGTTTTATATGAAAATTGAAGGAACA
This sequence comes from Erythroxylum reticulatum, assembly GCA_025504915.1. Classification (NCBI taxonomy): domain Eukaryota; kingdom Viridiplantae; phylum Streptophyta; class Magnoliopsida; order Malpighiales; family Erythroxylaceae; genus Erythroxylum; species Erythroxylum reticulatum. The sequence goes on along the minus strand of JANSVA010030548.1, from coordinate 33,607 downwards.
TGCTCTTGAAAAATAGATAAATAAATAAATAAGAAGAGAAAAATTGGCATCTAAATGGTGTTTTTAAAAAATTGGGCACATTCACTTCAGATTTCAAGGTGAAAAAATGATGGAAATTGTGATAATAGAGTTGGTGGAGTTTTTTAAGTGTTATGGTTATTGGGCAATTTGTCAGTAAATTTTGCCAATGATGATTGTAATATTTGTAGTTTCTGCTCTACTAAGTATTGAATGTTTGAATTCCTATCCTTTCTTCTTAGCCAACTTTACTCCTTAGCCCTATTACAACCAAAGGAATAAAGACCTTTTTGATTTATGGATATGCCATAGATGGGATTAGTGGAGAAGTAGACAAGATGCAAGCTTATGGTAAGAAACATGCATGAGAAGATGATTGAGAGTCACCCTTAAACACTTGGGTGTGAAAGCGAATGCTTTATGAGAGAATTCATTCATGATATGTGATCTTGATTAATTGAAGCATTATGATGTCTTATTGTTGCTTAGTTTGTGATCTAATTTATAAGGTATTATATGGCCTTATGTTTATATTTCAATTTTACCTATAATACTTTAAACTTATTGGATTAAGCTATAATGATGATTAGGTGTGGAATGATGGAATGAAAATGGTTGCAGGTGTCATTCATTTTAAGTAAACCCTCAGGAGACTATAACTCCTCCATTATGGATGCATAGTGGTTTAAAGTCTTGTGGCATATGCTAAATTCCATCGTATACCTACGAAAGTCGAATCAATAACTTGTTTGCAGATTTATTAGTTAGTTTTCTTTTGTGTTTTCTTGGGGACAAGCAATAGTTTAAGTGTTGGGGAATTTGATAAGTCAAATTATTCATATATGATTTTGGGATGAATTGGAACTAATTTGACTTATCTATATGTGAATTTGGAGCTTTATTTAATTAGTTCTCACACAATTCAATTTTATTGCTTAATAGGTGCAAATGAATAGATTTTGGGGCAAGAGGCATAAATTTTGCTATGAATTTTTAGTAAGATCTTGAAGAGGACTTCGAGTTCTACAACTTCCATGAAGACACTAAGGAGAGATTTTGCTGTCTAAAGGGTCAAAATTGCACATTTCTATAGATGCCTAGTGTATGTCTGCTTAATGGACATTATGTCCCTTCAAACGGACACGAGCGGAGATAAAAAGCTATAAAATTTGAGAAGGTCCATTTAGTGGATATGAAGTCCGCTTAACAGACATTCACTGATCAAAATCGCTTTTGAAACTCGAGAAGGTCTGCTTAGCAGACATGAAGTCCGCCTAACAGACTTTGTCGGTGCAAATATGTCCCATATTCCCCTGTTTAGCAAAAACTAGGCTTCTTTGAGACCAAGATACTATAAATACTCATTTTTAAGACTAAAAGAGAAGACTGGACATTGAAAATGAGGCTGCATAAAAGGAGGAACTCAAAAGAGGCAAAGAAGAAGATTAAAGAGGATTGAATCAAGCATTGGAAGCAATCTTGTTTTGTATTCTCTCTATCTTCTCTCTATACTCTTTCTTGGATGTTGATTGTCTTTATTTGTATAGATTCTGTTATCATGTTCTCAAACTAAACCCCATTTAGGGTAAAGGATGTAGCCTACTTTGGGGAATTGATTTATATTTTATAGATGGATTAGCGTTGAATGAAAGTTCTTAGTTTATGTTTATCTTTCTTGAACTTCACTATTATTTCTATGCTTGATCACCAAATATTCAAATTTGGGAATCATATGATAAACTAAGAGGTGAAGTATGATTTATGCACTAAGAAGATAAATAAATTAGATTTAGAGATAGAGACATCCTAAACTAGTGTGATAACTTGTGGTTGCTTGTTCTTAATGAATTTGACTAGTTAGATTTCACATTATGAGATGGTAATCAACTAGTTAGGTATTCTTATATGTCTTGAGAGAGAATATGAGTAAACTTGTGCAATTGTTATTATAACCTATTATTCAATTAATTCGATAATTTATTAATCAATCTCTTAAATTGGTGAAGCCCAAAGCTCTAAGTCTAAACCATCAGATTTCCCTTATTTGTTTATTTACAGTCTTTACAATTGATGGTTTGCTCTAATCCAATCATCTTTTAACTTTCGTTTCATTTTAGTTCAAGTAATGAGGATTAATTCAGTAGTTAGTATCTTAGACCTTGTGGGAAATGACCTTGGAATACTTGATTTGTAGGTGCTAGGAATGATTTTGTGCACTTGTGGATTTTATCGACCAAATCTCCGATGGTTTGGTGGAACCAACATACCGAAAGAGGTCCTTATATCTAAGATCCTCAATGAAATCAGAGAGGTCTTTCTACTTTGTAATCTTATTCAGACATATAACACAAATATCTTAGCTTCACTGAATGTATACTATAAGCTATGTTCAAAAGCTAATCATATGTATGAAAGAGAAGCGAAGGAAACACGATACAGTAAAAATAACAACGGGAAACTAAAATACCTAATTAGCTGATCTAGTATTAAAACAACCAGATCTCTACGAGACCTTTGTCACTTATCTAAATCCCTAGAGGAGATAATCATGCCTGTAAGATTGTAGCTCTAATCATCCTCCTCTTTTCTCACAACCCTAATTTGGTAATGTTAGAACATTCGATGTGTTAAACTAGAGGATGCTCATCTCATTTTCAAACTACATCGTTTGGCCCTTCATGTAATGACGTCATGGGTTGTTATTTGTAGTCAGTTAAGTTGGCTTTAGTTGTTGAAGACTAAGGAGATTTAGTCCCTCTCCTTGTACTCTCTTATATAATTTCTATTTAATATAATTTATTTCTAAAAAAAGTCTTTTGTGTTAGATAAAAAAGTCTTTTTCTATAGAAACAAAACACTTGACATTTTGTGAAGACATATCTTCCAGTTGAGCACAATATATTTTCTGATTTCTAGGACCATCAAATATAATATTGTCATTAAGATTATCAACAATTTCACAATGTGATGCATAGAAAGTAACTCTATAACCCTTATCACATAATTAACTTATGCTTAGCAAGTTATGTTTCAATCCATCAACATAAAGAACATTATCAATAGAGGTAGAGTTAGAGTCACCAATTTTCCCAATTTCGGTGAATTTTACCTTGTTTTTGTGAGCAAAAACAACATTGCCTTCATGTTTTCTTTGTTTGTAGTTGAAATGTGATATTTCACTTGTCATGTGTCTCAAATAACCACTATCAACTGTCTATTAATTTTCTCTTGTCTCTATTTTAAAGCATTTCTGTATAAAGTATTATCTAATTTTAACACTACAAGAAAACAAAACAATTTGCAACGTTTAAAAAATGTCACAAAATCTCAAAAAACATCATAGAAGACAATTTGCGACGTTTTAAAAAATGTCATAAAAATGTCGCAGAATGTGATGTAGGCAAAAGGTTTCTAAAACGTTTCCCATAAAACGTCACATAAAACACGAAAATTCCACGACATTTTAAAAAGCGTCACTGAAAGATTGGTCTTTCTGTTTAAGTTTTTTTGAAACGTCACGGAAAGTCACATTTGTGATTTTTTTGGAAACGTCACAGAAAGTCACATTTTACAACATTTTTGTAAACGTCGCAAAAAGTCACATTCTGCGATATTTTAAAGACGTCATGGAATGCTTTCTGTGACGTTTATACAAAAACGTCGCAAATAGTATTATTTTTAATTATTATTTTTTCCATTTTTGAAAATGATTTTAATTTAATAATTTTTAATTTTAATAATTATTTTTAAAATGCAATTTTTTAAAATTTTATTTGTTTAATAACTATTAAATATTATTTATGAATTTTATTTATTTAATAATTCTTCAATTTTTTTACTATATCAAAATCTTATACCAAAATTAAATTCCAACTTCATAAAGTACAGTGAGTCTTTTCATTTTTATAACTAAACTATTGCTTAAATTTTATTGGATCACAAAGACAGAAGGTTATGGTAATTGCAGCAAGACCAAACAAAATGTTGAAACAAGAAGGTTACAGCATCCAAACAGTTAACTTTGAAACAATTACGCAAACTAGGAATAAAGATCCAAAAATAGCATCCACTTTGATTCCTTATTCAATAATAATAATTGTATAAACATGCAGTCATTACAGCTAAGAAAATGTTGTTAATTGCCACAACCACCATTCCAAAATTCTACCTTATTTTCTTGGATGTTATAAAGTACACTTAAGCTTCGTTGCTGAGTTTAACTCTATCTTTGTACAAGTAGCATGTCAATTCTCTAGTTTCAACAAAGAGTTAGAAAGGTTCAACCTTCTTAGGATTTAAGAGTCCCCACTTTACATTAGTTTTTTTATTTGCTTTGCATGTTTCTTCTTATGAATGCATAGCAATGGTTGCATCATTAAAAGCAATAATGCAATTTTTTAACAAAACACTTCAAAAAGATGCATAACCTATTAATAGTCAAAAAGATGAGTGGCATAAGAATTAGAAAACACATCACAATTGCTAAAACTAAGCCTAGAAAATATTTTAGGAAATTTGAATTTAAACTACAGTGGTTGGCCAAGTATAGCTTATGCTGAATTCAACCTTAATCAGAGACTAGTAAATAGAAGGTATAATGAACTTACATGTCATTATTATTGATATACATAAACTTATGACAGTAAAAGATGTTGAGTTCCACACACAGTGCATGAATAAAATTGAGAAAAATACATATTTCAAATAGTTGAAAGCATCAATCAATCTGATATTAAGAATTAGAAAAGCAATTGGCTATTTACTAAAGAGGAAAATGTAAAACATCTACAAGTAATTGAGGAATCCGTGTATGAATTACCACTTGATTGATAATCATTTAGATCAAGTAAAAATTTGCATGCAATCAACTTAATATCAATTTAATTCTTGAACCATATAGGGCTTCTCAAACCTAAATTTCAGTTTTATCATGCCAGTTTTAGTTGTTCAGACTACATGAAGGTACCAATTTTCAATGATTTGAAGGGAAGTACCTTGGATCCAAAAGAAACTCCTTTGGGATATAGTTTATTCCTACTCGCAGATCTGCTGCAGCTTTGAGATCAATGTACAAGACTCTACATGGATAGTATTATTAATAAGAAATCACTGTCCATAAATTACTTAAAGCTTATCTTTACTTAAGTGATTGAATGAACTAACATTATAGGGGAAATCTCTGCTCTACATCAAATCAGACAATGTGGCTCCACCTTCAAACTACCATGATAACCAATATTCAGCATCTTTCTTCGAAGAACTCTACGAGTAGATTCAAGATGAGAGTTTCAATATTTAAGTAAAAAATGAGAAACTAAAACTCGTGATCTACAATATAACTATCTAAATATCTTGAGATAATGGTACCCTTCGTTTATATGATAACACTAGTCATAACAGAGTAACACCTCAAGAAATCCATACAGAAATTCGGCACAGCTGCTTGCACAAGCTCTTCGAACACATTCAATCATCAAAATTTCCACAGCTCTATATTTAGTGCCTTTTTCAAAACTAAGTCACCTTCCCTCTAGAATTAAGTAAAAAGTATAAATTAGCAATCCATATTTGTTTACTAATCTTTCTTTGTCATTCATATCTCACATTCACTTATTATTAAATGAAAGTAACAAAAAGGAACAAGGAAAAAAGTGAATTGCCATTATCTAGTTTCCCATTTGTTGATGCAACACAAGATTTCATGAATAGAGGAGTAAGTGCTTCTGACTCACATATCTATTCATATTCAAGAATTATAATTCTCATAATGAATCAAAAGATATCTAAGACATAAATGCACAATCGATATCAGAATCCACCAAAATAACTAAAACCAATTGAAATAAAATTGCATGTTATTGACCAATAAAAAATTAAGAAACAAATAGAAAAGGTGGAAGCGAGAACCTAAAATCAGTAAGACCTTGTTTTAAACACTTGAAGTACCTTGGAAGAAGTCTTTTTTTTCTTGAGAAACTTTGTAAACCACTCCAAATGATCATTTAACAGGTACATAAGGAATTAGTTAACTAGTTTTTGTACTTTGTACATCGTTCATCATTGTTGCATCTGCAATCAAAGTGAATCACATTAAGTTACTAATCAAGTGAGATAAATTTGAATTAATGATAAGGTAAATCCATAAAGGAAATCCAGAATGCATGCCTGACTAAACCAACTTCACTTCTTAGAACATTCATTTTTGTGCACAACCTAAAATTTTCGTCTCTCAAATGCTATATCATCTCTTCTGCAACTGTCATTGAATGATATATATATACACTTACACTAATAAAGAGACAACTAACTTGGGTTATATCTATACAATCTATAATAGAAAAGGGTTGTTGAACTTAATTTCTCATATTGCTACAACAAGACTTTTGGTTGGGATGAAGAAATGAGCTTACTAGAGACATAATTCAAAAAATTGGCGTCTTGATCTTTGTTAATCTCATCCAACTCGAAGAACTTCTTTTTCTGAAAAGTCAAGGTGGCAACCATCAACTAAGATAACATTGTGTAACCGAGATGTATGTTTCCTAAAACTTATTTGTTTCTTATACTTTATCGAATGAACGAGAGACCTTAAGAGCATTGTACTTATCGTATAGCTTGGTGTATAGAGCCCCCATCTGTAATTATAAAACAGAAAAACATAAGATAATTTTAACGTAAATTAGAAAACCCTAGCTCTTCTAATTCAACTTGTGTAAATTGATTAAGCAATTTTAGAAGATAAAGATGACCTACCTCAAAATTTCATATGAATATTTGAGAGAACTACTAAAATTGGAGTTAACTAGTGTTTTCTAAATTTCGGTGGTGGAAGACTGGGAGGCATTTAGGAGACCATAAAGAGCAGGAAAAGGGGAGTATTTGGTCGCTCTCACTACTCTTTATGATTTAGTTTGCTTTCTTTTTTAATAAAAATTTGAAATTTATCTACTCGAGTAATGAATACATTGCAAACGAAAACATAAGAATCAAGGGCTCTAATGATGACAGTGAAATATGGATACCACCAATAAAGCAAAATATAGATCTTGGGTGACATAAACCTTACACTTCTTTTCGCTTGTTGTAGAGAGAAGAAGGGAGAGAGAAGAAACCAATTTTGGGTGGGAAGAAGGTAGAGAGAAGAAACCAAAGAAGAAACTAGAGAAGAAGAAACGTCAGAGAAGTAACGAACTGGTGGGAAATGAAGGCGTGAGAAGAAAATGTTAATTTTAAATAGCCAACAACGATGTTTTATCTAACAAAACGTCGCGGTTTCTATTTTGTGACATTTTAATTGAAAATCTCACAAAAATTGTTACAAATTTATGACGTTTTAGTAAAAGGTCATAGAAATTTGAACTTTTCGTGACATTTTTAAACGTCACAAAAAATCATTACATTTAGCGATGTTTTATTAATAAAATATCGTAGGTTGTGTTGTTTTCTTGTAGTGTAAGTTCCCACATTTTTCTAGATCCTTTCAGGTTAGTAGCTTAACGTTTCGATCTCCAAATATACATTTGAGATAATTTATCCATTTTAAAAAATTTAGAAGAATGAATAATGTGACCATGTCTAACATAGTAGAAGCATAAAATAAATGAATGAGAATTTTTATAGTTTATACCATATATCGAGTTATTGTTGTTTTGAATATAACTACTGCTATATTTAACAAAGAAGTTCTTGTATATCATAACATTATTATTTTCATTGTAACATATTCAAGTTTTATCAAAAACGCATTTACCACTACCAAGTAGTGCATCAAGGTTGTTCCTTCAATCAACGAATTTTGTAAGATCTTTTTCTAGAGATAAGATCTTTCCTGCATGTTTCTTTTTCTTAAGTTCTAGGCAGAAAACCTTTTCTTCTAGCCATCTAACTTTATCAGAATCATTCTCAAGCAAAGTATTTTCCAAGTTGGTTAATCTTTCTTCCAAAACATCCTTTTCATAAACCTTTTGTTTATAATCATCCTCAAGAGGCATATTCTTGGTTGTCATATTTTCATTCATGAATTCCAATAAATTAATCTTACTCTACAAGGATACTTCATTATTCTTGGACTTCTCAACTTCTTTGAAATACTTTTCTATCAATTTTTCGTACTAATCATATAATTCATGATATGCATTTCTCAATTCATTAATTTCAAAATCAGTTTTAGAATAATATACCTCATTGTCTCCTGATTCATCCATGAAGCAAACATTGCTAACTTTTTCTAATTCTTCTTCTTCAAAGTTTCCAGAATCCTCATCTTACCAAGTTGTAGTCATCGCTTACTTTTTGGGTTTTCTATTCTCTGACCTGTCATTTTGAAGAAGAGGACATTCAGGTCTTGTGTGTCCATGCTTATTGCAGTAATAGCATATGATTTGATTGTTTTGTGTATTACTATTGCTGCTACTTCTTTTTGATAGGAATCTTTTATTCCCAACTTTCTTGTTTTCTTCTCTTTTCTTTATCAACTTCTTTTTATAGAAACGGACATACTTTCTTACCATGAAGTTGAACTCATCATCTTCATCTATTCACAACTTAATGTCACTTTCATCATTGTTTGATTCATCAACTGCTTTTAGTGTCATTCCTTTTATGTAGGAGGATCCTTCATCTTGCCTAAACTCGGTTTCATGGATCATCAATTTCCTTTCAGTTAGTCAAGTGAACTAGTATCTAGATCCTTTGCAGTTTCTAGAATTGTCACCTTAGGTCTTCATTTCTTTGGTAGTGATATTAGAATCTTCGTTACAAGCTTATCATTGGATATATGATAGCACGTTGTAATGCTAGTCAAAATAAACTAAACCTACAACTATAGTAGTGGCGAATCCATGCGATCCCACAGAAAGTGCATGTAAAGTTATTAAAGTGAAATTAATCAGTGTTTAGGTTTTAGGAGGTTTTGGTTTTAAAAATAAGAAAATAAAATAAAATAAAATAAAACTAACTACCAAAAGAAATTGAAAGAAAACAATTAAAAAATGATAAAAATGGGGGAAATCGATAGGGACCTAGTTCTTTGATTCAATACCAACCTACACCCAAATTAAGCATATTTCAATGATTTGTCATTCTCAAACCTCTCCTAGAAACTATTAATTGTGGGTTAATAATTAACCTAAGTTTTCTCTTAGGTAGTGTTTAATCAAGATATGATCATTAATTAAACCTAACTACCAAATAATATAAGATATGATATCTAGATTTAATTGGGTAGTAGCATTACAAATTAGGAAATTTTATTAAACAAGGTAACATCCACATATGATGCATCATTTAACCTAGGTTATGTTATCTCTAATGATTAGTCGCTACATATAAATTTCAACATAACAATTACGAATTATATCAAAATTCTCGCAATGGGTTTATAAATAAACGATCCAATGAACGTATTCAAATCATCTTTATTTGGGTTCATACATAAATAATTGAACAATAACAAGAATACAATTATCCATACATAAAACCCAAATCAATTAACATAGGATAATACAATCAATTTATAAAGAGAGAAAGAAACAACAAAAAGAGTGAAATATACTTAACCTGGGTTATCAACATTTAATGTTTAGCCTCCATAGGTCTCTCCCAGTTGATAGCTTTACCCCTTATCTTCATTAAAATCAAGAGCTACCAAAAATAATTGCTTTATCCCTAAGAAATTGTCTCGATCAAAAACCCTCAGTAAACTCTTGCTGTTGTCTCCTCAAAAACCCTTAAAAACACTGGTACTGTTCCTTTTTTATTTTAAAACAATTTCCTCTCCTAAACATCTACATTTTGCACAACGTCTATGTGAAACATAGACGTTGTCTATATGAAACACAGATAACTATGCAAACGTAAACAATGTTTGAGTGAAACACAAATAGTTGTGTTTTAATATCCTTCTTTACCTAGTTGTTGGCGCATCATTTTCTTGATGGACTGCTGCTATATTGCTTCATTTGCTTCCACCAGCTGCCTTATGCATTCTTTATTTGCTTATATCGTTGTGGTCTCAATTTAATGTCATTTTGCTTGTATGAAATAAACGTTACTTGTATGGCATACACGACTTTTGTACTTCTTTGTCATGAGCAACTTTGATTTTTTTATTTGTGTTTTCATTTTTTCTTTTATTTTTCTTGTCTATTAATTTTCTTCTTCTTGCTCCATGAAGACAAGTTAAAATTTATCTTCAGAAAATGTCCCAAATATCGTTCTTTCGACTCACATTAACTTTTTTGCTTTCAAATTGTGCCTAAAATCACATATAAGTCAAAGTGAGTACCTTAAACAATTTCATGTCATTAATCGCCAAATGTTGTGGAATAATTATAAAATCAATTAAGCACCTATCAATTTCCCCCCACACGTAGCTTTTGACCGTCCTTGGGTAAAACATCTAAATTAAGATCATAGACCTAAAACATTTACTCATTTCCTATACATTGATGACAATACATTGAAACCACAAAGAGTAAAGCTTCCACGCCAGCATCTACCTCATATTCAACATTAATATGGGAATTTCAATGATATGACATAAAATAGCATCCCAACATTATAACCAACCCACACTTATATTTTTGTACATCCATAACTTAACAATCACAAAGGTTCCACTAGCTTTATGGCATAGTTAGGACATTTGGTTAAGTTTAAAAGAATACAATGTGGTTTATACGAAAAGAAAGGTATAAAGCTCAAAGGGGCTTATCAAGGGAAAAATCATGTTAATAAGGCAAGCTATTTGGCTAATGTAGCTTATGAAACAAAGAATACCTAATCATCTCCATGTTAATGCATGTGATGAAAAAGTGGTCTCAAACAAAAAATTAAAACAAATCAGGATGTACATGTAATGAAGGTCATATATTATCAAAAGAAAATGAGACTAATATGGATGTGTCAATCTATAAAGGCTCAAAATCTCACTGGATTTGTCTATCAATAGCCACTACTCTTCTAAAGATAATTCACATTGACCAATCACAAGAGCAAAAGTACATGCTAAGGTTGTATTCAAATTCTCTAGTCAACTCATTTTCTACTTATGTCTATATAATCCTAGAAGCAATAGAAAATGAGCAAATATTTTTTTATTTGTTTTATTCTCTCTCTCATTTTGATTGAAAACTTAAAAATAAGTAAGAAACAAACAACTAAAAACACACATACATATAAAAACTAATGCAAAAATTTAAAGAAAAGAAATTTACTTCCCTTGGGTTGCCTCCTAAGAGGAGCTTTTATTTAAGGACACTGTCTTAACTCCACACTTCCCTCACGTGACAAAATTTTGATCTTCTAATGTTACGGTTTGAACCACTTCCACGTGAGGTAGTTTAAGATAGGTTTTGGTTGATAGTCTGTCATATTCATCATATGCCCTATCTTTAGAATCTCAAACTCTACTGAGTCCATACTATCGGGAAAGATCTCAAATGTCTCTTCACCTTTTTATTCTTTGTTCAATTTCTCCAACCTACTAGGTAAAAGTAAAGAGTCATGCTTAACAAAAAATTAGAACTCAGTATTTACCTCCAAGCTAAAGGATGTATCATTTTCTACTTTGAGCTCCTTCTCCATTTCTTCCACACAAGCAATTCCTTGAGTAGTCCACTACAGATTTCAAGCTCATCATCACTCTATAAGGTTTTTGCACTAACATCCCTTGGGTACTCATCAGGTTGATATGGTTGCTCCTTATTGCTTTACAGCTCTAAGCGGTTAAACCTCACTGCCATCTCACCCATCTAATTTGCCACATTCTGAAGTCTAGACATTGTATACCTCATTTCCTTATAGAATTGCATCATATCCTCCTAGAGCTTCTATTGTACACTCTGTTGAAGTTACAAAGTATTATCATTTATAATATTATTCAATTATTTTAAACATGTAGCTGAATCTTGTTGGCTCTCCACATCTTGGACGCTAAACCTTACATCATGCCAAATTGGCATCTGTTTTGCTAGAATTGTAGGGTATTCTATTGAAATTACTATATAAGCTCTTAAAGTTGCTACATACCCTACTGAAATTGAAGATGGATAGCATTATAGGTCTTGATATAGTTGTCCAAAGGCATACTGGAGTCGTAATAAGAAACTTTTGCTCTGTATAGGAATTGTTGTCCATCCTACAAACTAACAAATAAGTAATTTTTTATGATTATGTCATCCATAACTAAAGTTAGGTTTATTAGTCCAACCTTGGTTATAGGAATGAGAATAAGAATTATAAATGAAATTACTTTTGTCCATGTCAAATACTTTTTTTCTTAAACATGCAACAAAAGTGAAAAGATTAAGAAATAACTTAAAAGAAACTAATTACCAACAAATATGTATAAGAGATCAATTAAAATCATAAACAAAAACTAATACTGCACTCCCCAAAAATGACACCAAAATTGATACCACCTCATAACACTAGTCAAAATAAACTAGGTCTATTATTGTAAGAGTGGTGAGTCTAGGTCGATCCCATAGAGAGTACATGTAAAGTTGTTTAAGTGAAATTAATAAGTGTTTAGGTTTTTGTGGCATTTGCTTTTAAAAATAAGAAAATAAAATAAAGTTAAACAAACTAACAAAAGGAATTTAAAGAAGACAAGTAAAAAAATGATAAGTGTGGGGAATTCAGTAGGGACCTGGTTCTTTGGTTCATTCTCAACTTACACCCTAATTAAACATATTTCAATGATTTGTTATTATCAAACCTCTCATAGAAACTATTAATCGTTGGTTAATAGTTAACCCATGTTTTCCCTTAGATAGTGTTTAATCAAGATATGATCGTTAATTAAACCTAACCACCAAATAACCTAGGATACGATCTCTAGATTTAATTCGATAGTAGCATTAAGAATTAGAAAAACCTATTAATCAAGGCAATAACCATATATGATGCGTCATTTAACCTAGGTTATTATCCCCAATGATTACAAATCATCAGTTGCTAGACATGAATTTCAATATAACAATTATAAATTATATCAAAATTCTAGCAATGGGTTTATAAATAAACGATACAATGAACGCATTCAAACCATCTTTGCATAATTCTCAATGGGTTCATACATAAATAATAAAAAATAGAATATGATTATCCATATAGAAAACCTAAATCAATTAACACAGGATAACAAAATCAATTTCTAAAGAGAAATAAATAATAAAAACAGTGAAATACAATTAACCTGAATCATCGACATCGATGTCACCTTTGAACTGGTGTCAAGACGTCTAGCCTTACATGGGTCTCTCCCAGTTGAGAGCTTTACCCCTCATCTTCATTAAAATCAAGAGCTACAAAAAATAATTGCTTCAGCCCTAAGAAATGTCCCAATCAAAGACCACCTGTAAACTCTCGCTACTGTCTCCTCAAACCCTTAAAAACACTATTATTGTTCCTTTTTTTATTTTAAAACAATTGCCTCACTTGAAAGTTTATGTTTTTCACAATGTCTATATGAATTGTAGACGTTGTCTGTGTTTACACACACGTAGTTTACGTGAAACGTAGACAACTATGCAAATGTAAATAAAATTTGAGTGAAATTCAAATAGTTGCGTTTTAATATCCTTTTTTCCCAGCAACTGATGCGTCATTTTCTTCACGGACTGCTGTTGTATTGCTTCATTGGCTTCCACCTACTGCCTTGTGTATTCTTCATTTGCTTACGTTGTCTTAGTCTCAATTTAATGCCATTTTTCTTGTATGAAATACACGTTACTTGCTTGTCATGCACAGCTTTTATACTTGTTTACTGTTGGCGTGTTTTCATTTTTTAATCTTCTTCTTGTCTTTTAATTTTCTTCTTCTTGCTCCATGAAGACAAATGAAAATTAATCTTCAAAAAATGGCCCAAATATCATGCTTTTGACTCATTTTAGATTCTTTCCTTTTGAATTATGCCTAAAACCACATATGAGTCAAAGTGAGTATCTTAAGAAATTTCATGTCATTAATGCTAAATGTTATGGAATAATTATAAAACCAATTAAGAACCTATCAATATATCTTCCTAAGTTTTTTAAGGCCTTGATGTTACTGTTGAATGGTCCTAATAATCCATATATGGTTTCTCCCTGTTTCATGTCAACAGTTTCGTATTGATGCACTAAAAGGCTTATTCTATATTTCTTTACCTCATTCATTCCTTCAAAGGTCACTTGTAGTTTATCCCACATTTCCACTGCTATAGAGCAGTAGGATATCTTTTCATATTCTTCTAGAGATAGTGCATAGATTAGAGGATGTTTTGCTTTAGCGCTTAGCAATTCATATCTTCTATCAACATCAGAACATACTTCTATGTTTTCTGTAGCAGGAAGTGTAGCTCCAACTTTGATGGCTTGCAAACTTCAATATCTATAGATTAAAGATAGATTGTTATTCTCTTTTTCTAGTATAAGTAGTTGTTTCTATTGAAGTAAGGAGGCTTTCAGACAGATTGTCCTTCAAAGCTTCTCAAATTATTTTCGAAAATATATCATGTGTTATAAAACATAATAAATATGAAATATCACTCTGATACACAAGGTAAACACATGTAAGAGGGTGTGAATTTTTTGTAATAAGAAATTTAAGATACTTTCAAATTGATAAGATCCTTCTTAAACAAAATAAATTTATAAATAGAAAGGTCCTATAAACTTTTGAAAGGATCTTGCCAATGTTGGAGGCTGTTAATATGAAAGGAACCTATTAATACTCAAAATGATAGGAGCCTATTTAATTAATAGGAGCCTGCTAGCACTCAAAAAGAAAGGAACTTGCTTAATCGATAGGAGTATGCTAACTTTCAAAAGAAAAGTCTTACTATAAAAATAGAAGGAGCTTATTGTAAAACTGAAGGAGCCTCGTGAAAATATAAACTTTTAATGCAAAAATTTAAAAATAAGGAAGAGAGAGAAAAGGACACAATAGATTTATACTGGTTCAGATTATAACGAAGCCTACATCTAGTCTTTAGGTATCCAACTTGAGTATTTCACTATAAAAGCCAAGTAGTAATTTGATGAGCCTCTTGAAGCTCAAAAGTGAATATTTTTTAAGGTTCTTTAACCTTCCACAATACTAGTATTTTTCTAGCCTTTACAAGCTCTCAACAAGAAATGTATAAAGGATTTAACATTCTCTCTTAATAGAGTGATATCATTTTCTAAGGCACAAAGAGTTTAATATAACTTTCAAGAAATAATAAAGTTCTAAGATATTTTGCAAGTTTCATGTCTGTTTCTTATGTATATTTTGCAAATGCAGAGGCTCTTCTTTAACTAGACAATTTCTTCAACTAATTGTTGCTTAATGTTTGATATTATCTCTGTTAAAATCTTCAATATTCAGACATTCTATTAAGGCTTTTAGAGCTAATTATTTGAATTAGTAAGATCTTTCGGATGTTATGGAACCAATTACAAAAAGATAAGTTTATAAAGAAGGTTCTTGTAAGAAAGAAGCAATTATTATATAATTTTATTTCCTTTTAAAAATTTTACTGTTGCTTATATAGGGAAATAAATCCAATTTGAATTTTGAAATATTATATTGTTATAATCAAAATCGTTAACCATAAACCTTTAGCTAACACAAAACACTTGTGAGTCACAAATTATGAACACCCATAACTAAAAATGAATTATAAACAAAAGTTAAAGATTAAAACTAAGAACACCTTTAGAAAAAGATCTAGATAACAAGTAAATTGTAAACAATTCGTAAAGTCACCAAAGCTCTGAGCTCATGTCTTTAGGATTTTTAAAGCCTCCAATTTGTAAGAAGAGTTGTACTCATCTCTAAAGGGATATTCTTTGCCAAAATTTCATCTCTTGTCCAAAACTTATTTACTGGGCTAACTTCAGATGGTAACCTACTTAGATGACTGTTTCTTGTTTAACTATAATTCCCATAAGTTAAAGTCATGTGCTCTAGGATACGTATGATTTTAAGAAGGATGATCTACTTAGGATGCGTTGACTTAGTGCATGCCCACTAACTGACGTTTATTCCCAAAATGGTACATAAAGAGAATATAAAGGCATAAATCCGTAAAAAAGATAAACCCGATTTAATGAAAGATTTACTCCCTATTACTTTATATGATGTGTTGTATAAAATAATCTCAAAACTTCTGGCTAACTGTTTGAAATTAATTTTACCTAAATTAATTTCACCGATGTAGTCTACTTTTGTTCCTGGTAGACTTATTTCGAATAATATCCTTATGGCTTTTGAGATTATCCACTTTATGAAGGCCAAGGGTATGGGTAGATTTGGTGATCTTGCCCTTAAAGTTGATATAAGCAAAGCTTATGATCGGGTAGACTGGAATTCCTTATAGTTCATTTTGATTAAAACAGGCTTTCATACAAAATGGATGTACTGGATTATGCTTTGTATTAAGACTGTTGCTTATTCGGTTTGCTTAAATGGTCATTTGCTAAAGACTATTCTTTTGCATAGAGGATTAAGGTAGGGAGACCCCCTATCTCCTTATCTTTTTATTTTATGTGCTGAGGGTCTTTCAGCTCTCTTCAGATAAGCAAAAGCTAAGGGATCTCTTCATGGATGCATTATTAAAAATGGGTGCCTAAGTGTGTCACATTTATTGTTTGCTGATGACATTTTTTTCTTTATGAGAGCATGTTCAGGGGAGGGTCAAGTGGTGAAAAATATTTTGACTATCTATGAGAATGCTTCTGATCAAGCCATTAATTTTAAAAAATTGAGGATTTTTTTAGCTCAAATACGAAGCTTAATGTTCAAACTAATATTAAGAGGGAGCTTGGAGTGGAAATTACTATTGATCATGGAAAATATTTAGGCTTTCCCTCTTTAATTGGGAGAAATAAAAAGTATGTTTTCTCATTTACTAAAGACTACATTCATAAATGATTACTTAGTTGGAAGAATAAATTTCTTTTAAAAGCGGGCAAAGAAGTTATTATTAAAACAGTTTTGTAAGCTATTACCTTATACTGCATGAGTGTTTTCATGATTCCGTAGTCTCTTTGTGATGAATTACAGCAGATGATGAATTTTTTCTGGTGGGGATCAAAGGATGGTAATAAGTCTATTCATTGGGCCAATTGGAATAGTTTGTGTGTCCCAAAGAAACTTGGAGGTTTAGGCTTTCAAAATCTTCACTACTTCAGTTTAGCACTCCTTTGCAAACAAGGCTAGCGTTTTATTAATTACCCAGAATCTCTTCCAAGTCATTTTTTCAAATCTAAATATTTTCCTGATGAGGATTTTTTAAAAAGCTTATGAAGGGTCTCACCTAAGCTTTTTATGGAAGAGTACTTGTCGTGCAAAAAAGTTACTCACTGAAGCTATTCGGTGGAGAATGAGAAATGGAGAAAGTATAAGAATTTTTGAAGACCCATGGCTGAATGATAATGTCAATTTCTTTATCATTTTGGCCCCCTCTTAATGGTATGGAGAACATGAGGGTTAGTGAGCTTCTTTCAGATAATGGTGGGATGTGAATTTAATTAATGGAGTTTTTACGCTATTGGATGCAACTCGGATTTTAAGTATCCTAATGAGTAGTAGAAGACCTTCCGATAAGCTTATTGGGCATTTCACAAAAAATGGAGTTTACTCGGTAAAAACGGGGTGTAAAATTCCCACTAAAAAATTCTCAAATATTAGTGAATTTTTTGTTGAAGATGATTGGAACCGTCTTTGGAATAGTTCACTCCCTCCTAAAATTATGGATTTTTTTTGGCAAGTTTTGAGGAATTTTTTGCCATGTAAAACACAGCTTATTGTAAGGTGTCTTCCTATTGATACACAGTGCCTAAGATGTGGAATTAGGGAAGATGAAAACCATGTGTTATTTAATTGTGTTTCTGTTGCAAACAGTTCGCATATTAAAGGCATGAATTTTGCTAATACTTATGCAGTGGATATCATTTGGGGTATTCTTAAGGATATAAATAAATTAAATATGTAGAAAATGGGGGCAATCTTATGGAACTTATGATACCATAGAAATGTTTTTATTTGGAAACAAAAATATGTTTTTTGCACTAATGTGATTTCTTTGGCTAATAACTATATTACCTCTTGGAACCAAGCTCATGTTTCCTTGGGAAAGTTTCATCTCGTGCTCCTGATGTCCCACCTTAATGAAATGGAAGAAATCAGGCTCATCTTAGTTGAAATGTAATGTTGATGCTCCACTTTTCTTGGAAGCCTCAAACACAGGTTTGGCTACTATTTTACGGGATGACAATGATAACTTTATTGAAGCTTTTTCTATTTTTATTATTATGGTGGTGAATCCTGTTGTAGCTAAAGCCTTGGCCTTAAAGGAAGCTTTATCTTGGCTTAAAGATAAGGGCATGAATAACGTTGAGGTTGAAATGGGTTGTTATGAACTTTTTTGTTTAGTTTCGGGAACTTCATTTTCAAACACTGAATTAAGGCTTATTGTGTCAGATTGTATTGATCTTAAACAACATTTTATGAATTTTTCCTTTAAATGGACATATAGGGATGCTAATAAAGCAACTCATTGCATTGCTAGGGCAGCTCTATTACAAGCTCACTATGTTTCTTGGTCTAGTCCTCCTAGTTGGATAGAGGAAGTTTTATCTGTTGATTCTTGCATTTTTACTAGCTTTGAGATTGAAGGATGATAGTTTGGGTGTACGGGGAGCCTATTGGCTCAGGGTTAGATTCATCCTTTTTCTCTTTCTACGTTTTGTGCTAGTTTTTTTAATAATATTGCTATTTAAAATAATTGTTTTTATATGTCAGTACTTTATTTTTATATTGTTATTTGTCAGGACACCATAAACAAACCATATACAAAGATTTGTTTCCTATGTAACATTTTGATTTGAGATCTTTTTTTTTAATCTTTTTTAATTAAGTACATTTTAATGTTATCACCAAAGCTTTTATCTTTTTACACATCAAATTAAAATTGATTGCTGAAAACAACATACGGTATATTTGAGATGTCTTAACTAAAATTTGTTTTGTTTACATCAATATTTTCACTCAACAGTATCTTCACGTATTCACTTGTAATACTATCTTTTCGTAATTTATTAGTTCATATAACTATTTTCAATATTTATGTGCTATAAGTTATAAGGTCGTTTTGTTTCATTTCTGTTTTTTTTAGGTTTTTACTTTTGAGATCTATTAAAAAACCATGTTTAATTTTATCATCTTGTTTCTTTTTTTAATTAGACTCTTATGTTAATTATTTTTAATATAATATATTATTTTTTAAATTAATTAATTCTTAATATGAGTATAAATAAATATATGTACATTTATATAATAAAAAATTTACAAATTAATTATATCTAATAAAATTCTATAAATTAATAAATTACATTAATCAATCACCCAAAAATCTCCAGCGGTAACAACTTTGGAGCAGCCCATTTCTTGGTTAAAAAGCTTCCTTATTTTTTTAGGAACAAAAGTTCCATTCCTATCTCCAAGACCCATTTCTATCTTTTCATGTTAGAACCAACAAATCTAACTTTGTTTTCCCTTACTTTCCAAACATTGTTCTTTCTAAAGACTAATTTATCAAACTTCCATACCTCTCAATTTATATCAATTATAATGACTTCACTTCTTAAGTAACCCTTGAGCTCTTTATCACTGTTAAACTTTTCCTTCCTTTTATCATCTTTTTCTTCTTCCATGGCCTCTGGGACATCTTATTTAGCCGTGCAATCAACATTACCAATAGTACTCTTCTCTTCTTTGGTGCCAACATTTGAGTTATTATTAGAATCTAGAGTATACATTCTCTTCTTTCTGCTATCAATTCGGTTCAATTTCCTCAGTAGTTGGCATTGAAAGGACGCAGATCTTAGGGTTAGATTGTTTCCTGGGAGGTTTTATTTTTGTAAAGTAGGAATTTTGGTTAGGGTGACCCATATTGAAGAGGCCAGAGAGAGCATTAGTGACTATGTTGAACGATTCTTTGTCTCTACTCTCACTACAAAACCCCATGGCTTGTCTCAAGCAAGTAAATTGGTTATCATAGCACTTGGAGTTGAATGGATAGAACAGGTTTAGTACTAACATCTTTGTTGCTATTGTTAAGGAAGTGATCGAGGTCGAGGCAGTATAGCCATATTATACCAAACTTGTCAGTGGAGACTGAACAAAACATTAGGTGGAAGAGTTCAAGCAAGCACAAGGTAGTGAACACAAAATGACAGTGACAAAATCAGGACGTGTGGATTTTACGAGAAAAAAACCTGTTTTAAAATCTTAAAAAAAAGTCTATAACCCAGTTGTGGTTTTTTATTTTTAGAAGTAAGAAATGATAACAATACTTAACCATACACAATCTAGTGACTTGTTTCCTTTTTGTATAAAAAAACAAAAAATAGGAAAGAAAATAGAAACTAACAGACCCTATATATTTGACTTTTTAAAGTAGGTATTTTTAATTACAATTAAAAATCATAAGTGGTCAATCTTAATTTCTTAGAGGATTTCTAGTTTCTTAGTCTTGCAATAAAAAAAATTGCATTCAATAATTGAAGTAGAATATGTAGCAGTTGCCAGTTATTGTGCTCAAATCTTATGGATGAAGCATCAACTCCAAGATTTCTCTATGAACTTTAATCATATTCCTATATTATATGATAATACTAGTGCAATATATCTTTCTAAAAATCTTGTGCATTATCCTAGGACTAAGCATATAAAAATCAAGCATCATTTTCTTAAAGATTATGTTTTAAAAGGAATCATTGATTTTTTTCATTTTAATACTAAAAATCAAGTAGCTAATATCTTCACTAAGCCACTATCTGAAGATAGATTTTGCGTGATAAGAAAAGAGATTGGTATGTGCAGACTATCTAATATTATTTCTGTCTGAATTTTCTATGTTGCTTCTCATTATAGACATTAGTAGGCACCTTCTAATATGTTTCTTTAGAAGCCTCCTCTTATTTTAGGAGGCTCCTTTTAGTTTAAAAGGCCCTTCTCAGTTTAGAGGCTTCATTTTAGGTTAGTAGGCTCCTTTTAGTTTAGAAGGTCCCTCTTATCTTAGAAGGCTCCTCTTAGTTTGATAGAATAGGATACATGTTTCCTAAAAAGGAAGTTACTTTATAAAGTCATTTAAGCTTTTAAAAACATACACTGCCCTGACAGCTTTTTATACGTGATGGATAAAAGATACGCAGATGGTCACACTTCCTTTATTAGTGTGTACGACTAATAATCCTCACACGAAATCAATGCCTAGAATCATTAAGCAAACTTCTTTGTTATACTAATCTTTTTCTTTTTTAGAAGCGTTGTTCCTTGCTCTTTACACCCTATGTCTCTACTTCCTCTCAAATTTCCTATATCTCAATATGCTTACTTATAATGGCATTAACAAAATCAAAGGGACAAAAGAAGACCTTGACTTCCTCTAACCATGGAGAAATTCTCAGCTATGAACAAACTCTAATTTCTGAGTCTTCGTCTCTGTTACCAATAGTAGGATCGTTAAACACCCCAATTGAAATTGTTTCTATTTCCTCTAAGCCCCAAGTATTAGAAACACCCATTTAAGAGACTCCAAAGGAGACAATAAGGAATACTTTAGTTATGTTATCTCTAGAATCAGACTCTGTCTGAGAATGACGAATCGACAATCAAACAACAATATGTCTCTGAATCTAGTGAAGAAGAAGAGGAAGAAAAAGAAGAAGACAATGAAGACAATGAAGAAGGAGAAAAAGAAAAAGAAAAGGAAGAAGAAGAAGAATCTTCTAGTGAGGTGGAGCCAGTGAGAAAAGTAAGGTTCCACTCTCCTTCATTCTCACTACCAATTCTTACTTTGCTTATCATCTCTTCCAAAATTTTGCACCACCATCCACTAATCCTCAACTAGGTTTTAAGGACAAGAAAGTGCTTCAACTGCACTGGATTGTAAATGATGATGGTTTAGATGAAGACACGACTCCATTAATAAGACGACCACAAACTAGAGCAAGTGTTGCAAAATAAGTTGAAAGAATTGATCAATAAGAAGAAACCCCTAATGCTGAAAAGAAAGAAGAAGAAGACACTCAAAAGAGAAAAAGAGAAGAAATAAGAAAAGAAAAGTGCCTATGGTTGAAGAAAACATTGAGGACCCAACTATTAAGGATAAGGCAGTTTTTTAAGAATGCCTATTTGAAGAAATACTGAAGGCAAAGTGATCAAAATCGAAGAAACAAAGGAAAGGAGAAACTTCAGCACTTTTTAAGTTGTTTCAATCAATCGAAGTTGAAGCAAGATACAAAATATGGTATAAGAAGCTCAAGGTAGTTGCAGGACACATTTTGCCTCCTCTCCTTATCAATGAAATTGGTATTCCCATCTCCTCTCATTTACTTGCTTTCAATTGGGAAAATTATGTGACCCTAAATGAGACAGTGTGTGATGATTTAGTTATATGTTTTTACATACATATGAGAGAAGAATAAATTGATGGAAAGCTGACAATAATATCTTGGGTACGTGTGTGTGAGATCTTGATTACAAAAGAATTTTTGGCAAACATTCTTAATGTAATTCACATTGGTAGGATTGACCTTCCCTATCATAAGTGGGACATTGCTGACCTTAATTTGGGAGAGGTTATAGATTTTATATGTCTGCACACTAAGAATGCCCATGAAGGGAGACCTTGGTGTAGACACTTGGACCAACTGTCAAGTTGCCTTGCATCAATATCAGCTACTTCAATTTTTCCAAGGAGCAGTTAGTTGAAAGATGCAGTCTTATGGATACATATGTGGTCTATGATCTTTTAAAGGGAAATAAGATGAACCTCCTAGCAATGATTATAAAGTTTATGATGGAGAAGGGAGATCATAAGAATACAACTGGTGGTCTGCCATATGGGATGCTTTTAACCAAGATTTTTGCCGACTATAAAGTGTCATTTGACAATCTGGATTAATATGCACTTGTTAAGTTCCATTCTTCTATTTCCTACTAATTCGGATACAAATTGAAAGACAATATATGGGTTGAGAAAAAAAATTAAGGAGCAATTATAACATTCCGTTTTCATACAAAGGGTTAGAACCCTAGATTTTTGTAAATGAGAATGGCAAGAGAGATAAGAAAAATGCATTTCATACTTATACATAATAGTAGTATACACACGCATGTGAATAGATGTCCATACACATTACAATGACTGTTTATGCACTCATTTGACACTTTATGGGTATAAATGATTTTAATTGATTATGATGTGAATAGTGAATATTTTGTCTTGAAAATTGATTTGGTGAATTATATTATTGATTTAGAAATTTTGGTGAAATTTTAGGAAAATTATGAAATCATGAGTATTTTTGGACTAGGAAGAAAATTCCAAGTAGGAAGATAATTAATAAATGACAGTAGAAATAAATGTCAAATGATGGTAGAAATTATTAGTAAGTAACATTAAGATTTAATGACAAGTTTCATTAAAAATTAGGTGACAATTAGATTAGAAATTGAGAGACAAATGGACTGATTATTAAGAATCATAAGTTAGCTTAAGAAGAGGACTTGTTATTTTGATTTTTAATGTGGTAAGTGTCATGACAAGTGTCATGACACCCACCAAGCAAATGTTACTTTGCTTTTTAAATACATCCCCATGTGATTTACATCTTGCAAGACTATATTTATCCTTGTCTATCACGTATTCCATACACTTTCTTTTTCTTCTTCATTTTCACTTTCTTCACTCATGACCATCTCATTCCTACCCTCAACACGTTGAATTTTTTACTGTAATTCACTTTGTTTATTTAAGGACTTTGCTATCTCTTCATTTTGCAACTATAAACCTAACCTATTCCTCCTAGAAGAGTTGATGATCATATAAGCTTGAAGGCTAGGGTTTCATGCTGATTTTGAAGAGTTTGGAGTTTTATCAAGTAAGTTCTACTTTGATCTTCATGGGTTATGTAAATATAAACATACATGATGATTTTTTGAAGGTGAAATGATCATGATAGTGGAGTAGAATGTGTGCAGAAATCTTATGAATGTATGTATATGTTCATGTTTTATTTTTGTGTTTATGATCAAACAAAGTTTATGAGTTGTTTATGACTGATATTGATCTAAATTTGAGGTGAGAATGAAGAGGAAATGATGTACAGTTGATGAACTATGTATAAGATGGTTTAAATGTACCATATAGGAGCTGAAAATATGGAAAAGTGAAAGAAGAATTTCTGTGAGTATGATAGCTGTAACGTTTCCACTGCGCATGCATTTCTATTTTAGCCATATCTTGATCTGTAGAAATCTAAATGGGATGATTTTAATTTTATATTAAACTAGAGACATAAGGCCATATTTTTCATGAAGAGATCAAATTTGAATTCTATCTTTAAGAGTTTCAAATTTTGTCTTGAAGTTGAGTACAATGTGCTATCATAGTTTGAGAACTTCTTATACTATTTTGAGTATAACTAGCAGAATACTAAACTAAGCTGTATGAAATTAGTTTCATTATAATTTGTTTAGAAGAATGTATTGCCTAATTACCTCATTTTCTTTGTCAAAATGGCCATGAAAAATTGACCCGAAAATTTGTTTTGAGAAATGAATAAGGGATCATCAGGTAGTGGCACGATCGTGCACAATCACGATCATGATAGAGAGGAAACATCGTGAAATTGCATGATCGTGCACAAGCATGATTGTCACAAAGAAGGTGTGCTACTGTTTGACAACTTTCAACATTCTTCACTTTTTTTGAACATAACTCCTTCTCCAAACCTCTTATTGACTTAAAATTTGAACCATAAGCTCCTCACTCATTGTCCTTCCGATACACCAAATTTCATTGTCATTTGAATTTACTAGGAAAGGATTGGTAAATGGTTGATTGATAAACTTAGAAAGATCAAGTTTTGCAAGATATAATATATAAATGTACCTCCATTTGGAATTTATGAGTTGTTAATGATATAAAAGTTTCCTAAAAAATGCCAATATGATTGTAAGGAGATTAGTAATGTGTATCAAGTAAGAATGAATGAGAGTTTGGATATTATGTGATCTTATAATGTTAGAATAATGTTAGTGAATGATTGACTGATGATATTATAATAATCAAGTATATTGAGCTATAAACCTTAGTACATGATTGAGTGATGAACTCAGAATAAATTTGTACCATTAAGGTTTAAAACTAAGTTCAAATCAGACATATATGAGTTTTGAAGTATGAATGATCATGAGACATTAATAAAGGAAACATACCCAGAATAGTCAAATTGAGCATGCATTATACATATACATATGTGTACGATTAAATGCTTATGTGATTGTACAATTAGTAATGTGTGTGCAATGTGTTTATTACATGATGTGGATACACAGGATAGAATGTTAACATCCAAACGTTTCCATATCTTAGAAGCAAAAGCTAACCTGGAGAGTACTGTAAGTAACTTAGATGGTCTCACATTGATTTATTGCTTTGTTTAAATTTTGAATTGAATTATTATATGATGTGAATGTGTTGATTCCAGACATTGATTGTTTGAGGCATTTGATGCATAAATAGCATATTGGAAGTGCTCATTGTATGTGAATTTGATAGAATATGTGATACTCAACTTAAATGTTGAATGCCAGACTAAGGTCTAATGGTGAACATAAATCTGAATGTGAATGCGAAAAGAATTGAGCACAAGTGAATGATTGAATACATATGATGCATTCCACTACTTGAATGCACGATAACATAAAAGCGGTTGTGACCCAAATGACCAGTTTGAAAGATCTTAAAGCTCGGAATATACACAAGAGTCACAAGCTCAATTATTAACGTGCCCAGTATCTACAAGAGATATAGGTCAATATCTAAAATAAACCTAATATTTACAAGAGATATGGGCCAATAAAAAGGCACTTGGTCATAAGGGATATGGGTCAATATCTAAAATAAGCCCAGTATCTACAAAAGATATGTGTCAATATCTGAAATAAGCTCAGTATCTACAGGAGATATGGGCCAATGAAAAGGCACTTGGTCATAAAAAATTAATAAATGAAATGTAGTTTCATGAACATTGCACATAGAATTTAATATGCATTATATAAATGATTAAATTGAATTGTATGAATCGTTATAAATAAAAAAAGTTAATAAATAAACAAAGTGTTATATGGTGCCTTTTGATAATTGGTGAAAGACGTGTATTGTATGATGACATGAATTATTTGTGAACTTGAAACATAAACTGTATGTGTTATGTATTATAAGTGAGCCATTGATGATGGGTAGTTCACTGAGTTCACAAAACTCACCTAAAATTGTAACATTATTTTTTTAGGCTTAGAGGAGTTACCTCATTAAGCCAACTAGAGTCTAACCACTACATATGGATAAGAATTACAGGTCAAGATTAGTTGTACCTGCATATGTCTGCAGTGTTTCTTTGCATTGAAAAATTTATATTCTGCAATTATTGTACAACATTTATGTGAATTAAAAAGTGTACTGACTATATTACTGGAAATGTTTTGTATTGGGCCTAGATGATTACTAGTATATATGATGATGTGTTAACTTTTTACAATTTTTGCAACTGATTTTTTTTAATAAAATGGGCCAAAAGAGGTTTATTGATCTTTTAAATATGCGTGTGATGCGTGACAAAATTCCAATGAGTATGATTGTTTGACTATTCTAGCATGCCACCCTCGTAGAGTATTTTCTCAAATACTGATGGTTTGTTCGGGAATATGCCCTATAAGAGTGGGTTGCTATAAAGTTGGTATCAGAGCCCAAGCTTAGTGTCTTACATAGGCGTTTTTCAAAAAATGTGTCAAGGTACATGCATTTTGGACATAACATAGCATACAGTGGTAACTGATCCCCAGTCCGGGTTTCATTTACATGTCCCATGCATGAGCATTTGTTAAGAGTTTGAGCTGATAGAAATAGTGAGAAGAATGATGATCTGTTAGAATGTAAGGAAATGAAAGTTTATGGATATCTAGAAGTAAGAAATAATATATGGTTCAATATGATAGATAGAGATTCACTACATTTGTATTTGTGGATGTATCATCGAATATGATATCATTATTATACTGTGATGGTATATCCTTGAATGTGAAATAGATATGAATTCATTGATTGATTGAGGAAAGTAGAGATATAAATATGAATGAAAAGATTTAAAGTGTACAAGATAAGTTGAAAGAAAATAAAATTTTCTATGACCTTGAGAGGTTGAACTTGGACTTGAAATGATTGTTTGTTATAAGAGTTTTGATTTAGCATAAGATTATATCAGTGGAATTGAGGTCAGAAATTCATGGAGATTATGCTTCTAAAATTTTGAATTGATTGACAATGTATGTATGTAAGATGGATAAATGATAATTGGAAGATGAGATAAATGATTGTGATATATGTAGGAGTTCTCAAGTTTAAGTTGATTTATTATTATGAGTGCATATATGATAATGTGATTACTTTGACAAGTGATATTATTAAATACCTAAGTATTATATGTTTGGATATGAAATAGGAAGTGATCTATGATATATTGAATACTCTTTAGTCATAGTTCTCATAGTTAAAATCTAGGGTGAATTAGATTAGCACATCAAAGCATTTAAAATGGCCATTTGGGGATAGATTGAGAGTGTAAATGATGTTAACATATGTGATGAGTTCGAGGAAATAGAAGCAGGGCACGATTGTGACATAGTCCCATGATCGTGGCTGAGATTAATTGGTTCTGTCACAATTGTGGGCAGGCACAAAGGGAGAAATGTTTTCTATAATCAATTGAGAATAAGGTATCTTTAGCATAAGATATTAATTGGTGATTTATCAAAAATACATCTCTAGATAAGATGTAATGATCTAGATGGAACATTCTGAGGTATTAGAATAAAGGAATTTGCCTACTACTTCACTGAACTTTATTATAAAGAATATTTTGATCAAGTAAGATATGATAGAAATTGATTTTATTAAGATATTATGAATAGTTGAAAATTGATCTTAATAAGGTATTAAGAATGGATGAAAAGAAATGATGAATTTAGTTGATTGATAAAGAGTATAGATGATTGGGAAGAGAAATCTTCTTTTGATGGAAACTTTCATTGAATTGTATCATGTAAGTTGAATGTTCCATTTTTAGGAATGAATGGCTATTAAATAAACCAGAAGTGAATATTGGAGTCCCATTTTTAATTGAGACTCAAGTATAAAAAGTTTAATATGCTATAAAGAGTATATGTTTTTTGTTTGATGTAAAGCATCCCAACTACATTATTGGGTTCCTAAATTTGAGATGACATTATTGCTATTGCTAAAGGAACTTAGGTCCACAATGTATTCTATATTTGTATATTCAGAAGGTACAAGTTAGATTTGACCTTTGTGTTCAAACATTTTTTGAAATTTGTGAAAAAAATTTAAATCTATGGAGAAACTAGTAAGAATGGTCTGACATTAGAATAAGTCGATCAGAAATCAGAGGAAATCAAATGAATAGTTGAGAAAAGATGTCAATTGGGAGACTAAAAATAACATGAGATAATATTACCTCATTTGAGGAATTAGTTACTTAAGGAATTACGAGAACTAATCATGGGCACATTGAGTTTTGACTATATCTATTTGAGTTAACAAATTCCCCCAACAATATTATGGTATTGAAGAATAAATTGTCCCAATTTTTCTTGTATCAATTAGTGACTATTATCATAGATGATATATTGAATGTATTCAAAAAGTTGAGAAGAACATTTTGAATACCTGAGGTAAATCCTGCATATCATGAAGGAGAAATAATTATATGCAAAATTTAATAAGAGTGAATTTCAACTTAATCAAGTAATATGTTGGGTCATATAGTATCTGAACATGGCATATTGGGAGACCCAAAGAAAATAGAGGTAATGAAGAAGTGAGAAACTCCGAGGAATATATATCTTAAATCCAGAGTTTTCTAAAATTAGCTAGATATTAGATGCTACCATAAGTTGTTGAGGGGTTTTTATTGATCTTAGCCTTTTGACAAAACTTCTGAGGAAGAATGTTTCATTCAGATGGATTGATAAATGTAAAAAGAGTTTTGAGGAATTAAGCCATCAACTAATTACAACAACGATGTTTGCTATTCCATCGGATCTGGAGGTTATGTAGTATATAGTGATGTTTCACATTAGCAAATTAGGATGTATTCCGATTCAGCATAGAAACGTGATTACATATACATCGAGATAGTTACGGTCTCATGAGTTAATGATTTGATACATGATTTGAAGCTTGTTGCGATAGTAATTTCTTTGAAATTTTGGAGACAAATATGTAAGGTGAAACATTTTGGAATTATTCAGATCATAAAAGTTTAAGGAAAATTATTAAGTTAGAAAGAATTGAATATGAGATAGAGACAATGGATAGAGTTACATAAAGATTATGATAGCACAATTGAGTATTATTCGATAAAGCTAGTGTTGTATTTGATGCACTGAGCAGAAAATCTAATAGCAAGGTAGCACAAATTCAAATATCGGGGTTACCCAATCTAGTTCAATTAAAAGGATTGACTGTTGAGTTGAATTTGGGCTAAAATGAAGTATTATTAGTTATATTGAATTTAAGACTAGCTTTGCACAAAAGGATTAGAAAATCCAAGGTAAGGATCCCAAATTTATGAATCTTATTTAGAAATTGAAATTGAATCCGAATTTTGAGTTCGAATTAGAAAATGATACCTTGTGATTTAAGTAAAGACTATGTGTACCTGATCGAGATGACAGAGAAAAGAGATTTTTGGATAAAGCACATATAGCAGCCTATGCTATAAATCCTGGTAGTAATATGCTGAAAAAACATTTAGTAGCCAAGGATAAAGAATGCAAATGATTGAATGTTTGATTTGCCAACAGTCTTAACTGTTAGGGATATGCTTAGAGTTTATGTTTTAGAGTTCCTAGGGATATGAGATCGATTTACAATTCTGATTAAATTTAATGATGACAATCATTGTCACAGTGGTATTAGCATGTCATTGTTTGAGGCATAATATGACAGAAAAGATTTGTCCACCTTTATATTGGGATGAAGAGTTCCTAAGGATTGTTTAAGATACTGTTGATAAGAGAAATCGATCTGTAGCATAATTTAAGTGACTAAAGAAAGACAAACAAGTTATGTGGATCAAAACTGAAGAGATATGAAATTATTGAGAGAATAGGACCATTGAAATTGACATATGAGTTAGTGTTACTAACAAAGATGTATCAGACTCACAATGTGTTATATGTAAGTATTGTTAGACCCTGTTTCCGAAACCCAACTATCCGAAGTCAAAAAGCATGAGCGGGTTTCTTTGATGGGTTATTTCAATGAACCCTCACTTTGTCTTCATCTTATAAGGGTGGCTTGCCCACACCATCCAATCACCAACATCACAATTTGACTTCTTCAAGACTATCTCTATGTCTCTATTTTATTTCGAAATAAGAATCATCTCATTCGAAGCTCTATAGCTCAAGATATGCTTAAAAATCTAAAGTGTGTTCATAACCTAGTAATGACCTTCCAACCGATCCCTAATTTTCCTTCCATCAATCTTTTCAAATTGACCCTAAAATTTACAAAAAAAACTTTTTAGAGATATGAAAATGTCTTATGAATCTATTGCTTTAAAAATCATTTAATTTGGAGGTCGAGTTATGAAGTTATGGCCAAAAGAATGAACCATGCTCATTCCCTCAATCTGTTATACCTATCTCGGGACAATTAGTATAACTTTCACTAGAGATATAGGATTAAGGTATTCTTTAGACGATTTTGAAGAGGACCTCTAGGTCTACAACTTTTGAGAAGAACTCAAAACAATATTTTTTCATTTGGAGGGTCAAAACATGGGACGTGTGAAACCACACGGGCAGACTGTGTAACCTTCAAGTTTGGAAAATTTTCTACATCGGGAATACACAAATATACACGGCCTGACCATGTAACCTTCGGGTGTAACGAAACTTTTCACCCTCCAAGACCCCTCCAATGGATCCTAAATCCATTCTAACATCCCTTTTACTCATAATCTCCTCAAATTCACCTCTTCTAGTGCAATATCACTTCATTCACTTTAGTTGTTCCGTATATACATCCTTTGTGACATCCTAACTTGTAATGGACATAACTCTCAACTCGAATATCCAAAAATCTCATACTTTATACCGTTAGAAAGCTAGAGAGATAAGCTACAACTTGTGTGAAGAAAATTTGGCTAATTCTACCTAGATAGATGCGTTTTTCCTTTGAGTTCAGAACACAATTTCTTCACCTATGAAAGCTTGTAAAATGCAATATCTCTTTATATTAATTCAACAACTAAGTACGCTTCATTAAACTCTTGAATCCCACCTCAAATGATTCATAACATACAATTTTTCCAACTCTAACAAGCTATTCTAATACTAACAACAATTTGCAATCTCAACAAAGAAAAATATGCATATACACATTCCACTTCCACTACCATTATACCAAACCTTTAAACTAACATAATCATACATAAAAGGACTTCCCAAATTCTCATTCTCATTTCTAAACAAAGTAAATGTTTGAACAAGATTTACTTACATATCAACATACACATCAAACTTAACATAAAATACAAAAGGATGCTCATGTTTGATATGCCTATAAAGCTATCCAAATTAGTCACTAGCTTAGTATAAAACATTTCTAACTATCTTGGACTTCCGAATGCCTTGTAAGGATTGCTAATCTTCTCGTTCTGTACCTGAGGAGGGAAAATTATGGGTTGAGCTACACAGCTCAGTGGCTAATATATTTATAGCCACTGGCAACGAGCCACAAAATCAAATATATATGAATATTCATATAGACATACATGTCTTGTCTTAATCTAGCAATGAAATTTCAGCATTTCCAATTCCAATTCACATCTCATAATTCAACACATCATCACATAGAACATATTGGATGTAATTTGTCATCAAAACATAACACTAAAATTGCATCATAACTTGACATATCAAAATGTAAATGCACAAAAAATTGGCTCGAGAGTTTCGTGCAACAAAACGGAGCAACTGAAGTTTACACCGTGAGCGAAACGAGTCCACTTTTCGGATCTCATGTGTCACAAGTGGGAAGCCGAGAGAAGACTTTTTGTCAATGTACACTTGAAAACGAAACGGTTCCACTCTTACCCAAACACAATCAATTTTGTATGCTCAATTCAATCAATCACAAATTCATATTCTCATGCTTTTCTTCTTTCCATTTAAATCAAAATGCCATGATGCAATTTCAAGGCATAGCATGATCATACTCACAATTCAATCATATCAAAATGTCATACATCTTTCAATGCATAACATAAAACACATCATAATGCATTTTCCACATTACAGTAATTCACAATTTGGCAATTCAAGCATATACACACACACATAGGCACATTGCCCTTTTTTCACATTAATCGTAAATATTTTACCCACCTTATAACTCTTGAAAATCCAAACTCAAATTGGCCCTTCCCCTTGCTCTTGGGTAGAATTTTCTTGATTTCCTAAAACAAACCAATTTTCCATTAAATTCCAATTCAATAAAACCCCTAAAACTTTGAAATCACAATAAATGAAATAATTGCTAAATTGGGTTTAGCATTAACTTACCCATGGTCTATCTAAGTTAGAAAAGCCAAAACCTAGTTTAGAAACCCTAAAAATCAAATGGGTCTCTTAATCATCTTCTTCCTCCATTCATTCCCATCACAAAACCCCTTTTTTCTACTTCCTTTTTCAAACCAAACAAGAAGAAAATAGCATGGAGCTTACCTTAACAAGATGATTCCTCTTCTTTTCTTCTTCTTTCCTTCTCTGTTCTCCCACGATTTTTCCTTCTTCTCTTCTCCTTTTCACGTTTTTCTTCCTCCTCTTTTTTGTTCTCACGACACCCTCTCTTCTCTCTTCTAATCTAATACTCATCTTAACTTATTCTTCCAAAATAGCCCCTCATTTACTTGGCCTTTCCAATTTTGCCCCTTCTTTCATTTAATCCATCTACTAACTCCTTTAATCTTCTCAAACACCATACCATACACTAATTTAATTCTAACATGCCCATTCAAAATTCTAATTTCTACTTAGGGTCACTAAATTAATGAACCAATTCTAAAATAAATAATTAAAGAAACAAACAAACCATAAGTAAATAATTAAACAAATAATAAGTAATTTAGAAAAATTTTCAGGATCCAACAAGTATGCTTAGGGGATATCGGTATGATCTGACAAATGTGTTATCGACTTAGGAAGTGAAAATTGTGAATAATCTAAGATATATTAAGGAACCAGTTAAAATGGTGAAATAACTAAATAAGTTATTGAAAGACCTAGTAAGTCTACCGGCTATAGTCAATTGAAAGAAAGTATTTGAGTAAAGTAGCAACATGGGAAATCGAGAAGCATGTGAGGAAACATTTCCCCTAATATGAAAATGATGTGACTTCGGAATGGTGCAGATATTGGAATAGCTGTAATATTATATGCTCTGTTTTTTATGATT
>JANSVA010030510.1:0-14298 GCA_025504915.1 Erythroxylum reticulatum | reverse complement strand
ATAATATATTATTAACAAGTCATAATGTTAATACATGAATCACAAATATCCATTGGCCTAGGGCACACTACTAACAACCTGTGCCTAATAGTCCTTGGATTGATATATCTATAGATTTTGTGTTAGGATTGCCTAGGACTAAGAAAGGATGTGATAGCATCTTTGTTGTAGTTGATAGATTTAGAAAAATGACTCTTTTTTTTCATGTCATAAATCTGATGATGCTACACATGTTGCTGATTTGTTTTCTAGGGATGTTGTTAGGTTGCATGGAATTCCTAGAACTATTGTTTCAGATAGGGATTCTAAGTTTTTAAGTCACTTTTTGCATTTTCTGTGGAATAAATTGGGAACAAAACTTTTGTTTTCTACAACTTGTCATCCCCAAACAGATGGACAAATTGAAGTGGTTAATAGAACCTTAAGATCTTTATTGCGTGCTATTGTGGGTAAAAATTTGAAAGCTTGGGAAGATTGATTGTCTTTGATTGAGTTTGCATATAATAGAAGCATTTATTCTTCTATAGGTTATTCTCTATTTGAGATCGTGTATGGTTTTAACCCATTAACTCCATTGGATTTGTCACCTTTACCCTTGAATGAGAGATTATTAATGTAGATGGGCAGCAAAGGGCCGAAATAGTTAAGACAATACATGAGAAAGCTAGGCAGCACATTGAGGAAAAGAACAAGAAGTATGCTCAAAGAGTCAATCAAGGGTGCAGGGTGGTGAAGTTTGAGCCTGGAGATTGGGTTTGGGTGCACTTTAGGAAGGAGAGATTTCGTAAACAAAGGAAGTCTAAGCTCGATCCTAGAGGCAATGGTCCTTTGCAAGTGCTTGACCGCGTCAATGACAACGCCTATAGGGTGGATTAGCCAGGTGAGTATGGTGTTAGTGCTACTTTTAATGTTTCTGATCTATCTCCCTTTGATAATGTAGGTCTTGATTCAAGGACAAATCCTTTTGAGGAGGGAGGAAATGAGGCAACTCACCAAGGCAATGAAGACTTGAGGATGCCAATGGGTCCAATTAAAAGGTCATGCTCTAACAAGCTCAAAGCACAATTTCATATTTATGTACAAGCTTTTATTTCACAAGAACTTAAAGAAGTTTTATTGATCAAGCTTGGGGAAGAGCTTAAGAAGATGATTAAGTGTGTGTGCACATTGGAGACATCAAACCAAGAGGTCTAACACTTAGCCAATTTTGACAAGCACAAATGTAATCAATGGGTTTGGGCTTATTTTATCTTGTAAAGGGTGTGAGGACTTCTTTTAGGATTCATTAAAAAAGTCATGTGCATGTTTTATTTTAAGGAACTAAGCTTGTGGGCCTAGTTTAAAATCCCAAATTTCCTCTCTTAAGTTAGTCTTCTATTTTTGTGGTTTCCTTATCCTATTTGGACTAGGACTAGTCAATTTTAGTTAGTTTAGAAACCCAAACCCATGTGAGATTTGTTCTTGGGCAAATTTGTTTCAAAAAGGCCTTTTTGATATTTTGGGCTTTCTTTAAGTTTTTTTAGGTTATCTTTGTTAGGGTTTTTATTACAAAATGGTACTTACACCCTTGCTTTAAGCATGAACACGAATTTTTAGACATGAATAGAATTAGAAAGCATTCTTTAAGAGAGAATTCAAATTCTTTCTTGTTTTACCTTAAGGATTGATTCAACTTATCAAGTAAGTTCTAACTTGTGGCGTTAATTCAATTCCTACAATATTTATTCTCTTTGTTACCAATTCCTTGTTGTTTTAGGGGTGAAGGGTCTTGTTAGATTGATTGAATTTAGCTTTGAGAGCAATCATTGAAACAGAGGTGATCTAGACATTGATTCTAGGTTGTTGCCGTATCATTATCCAACACATGCTTAAATTCCAAAACCAATCTAAATTCAGGTTATCACATTACAAACCATTAACAAAATAGTACAAACTTTTAAATGAACTACATCAAGTCTCATGTTACATTATTTATAACCCAAAAACAACTTATCAACTCAAATAAAACACAATCTTCATTGGCCACTACTGTTGTCTTTGTCCCAGTCGTTATACCCTTCTATCTAAACTTACACAAGGCAAATCTACCATGCTAAGCATATAGCTTAGTAGGGTAAAACTAAATAGGATACATAATGACAATTGTTTCTAACTGTTATTTGATGTTCACATATACAAATCAAATCACATTTTGAGTAAAATATATTTGCTTCATGGAAAAATTCACAAGTATCAGAATAAAATAACATAATATAAAAAAATTAAAGTATCATAATAGATCTTGTCTGCATCAAAATAGAATTTGTTTATATCAAAATGAGCCTAGTCATTTTAGAACAGAGCTTGATTGTAATGGAGCTGAGTAAATAATAAAATACAAAATAAGTTAGCCTACTGATCCTTTTTATAGAAGTCGATAATAGGACCAGAATAGAAGAGACTTAAGTCTCTAAAACAAAAGACACAAAAGTGTCTGGAATCAGAAGACACCCAAGTGTCTAATCATAGAAGACACCTTAGTGTCTAATTACAGAAGCAGTTGATAACCCTTTTAGGCATGCCTATTGGACTTAGCAGATTTAAAATAAACCATTTCAAATTTCTGGATTTTATGGAAAAGATGAAGTACAACATATGTCTTTATTTTATTTTGCTCCAATTGAACTTATTCATTGACATTTACATAGCCTTATAAATACAAATATATGCAATTATGTAACAATAGATGTGTTGAGTCATCACACATTATCTATATGAATGCAATTAGAAAGCACTTCTAATTCAACCCCAACTATCAAACTCCTCAGACAACTGATTTTTTGAAATTATCACAATATTATCATTGAAATTTCCTGTTCACAAACATCCATATCCAATTCATAATACATAATCCTTTGGAACTCATTCATTCATGATCACATCAAGCAATTCAACATTGCATTCATCATTATCAAATCATAAATCCTTTACATTATCATCTCAATTAATAATGCATAATTAAACTAAGTATTACTTAATTACATTGAATACCAATTTAAGTTCAAACACATTTTAAACAAGTCCATTTAAGACCTATTGTACCCAATAAATTAACTAAACCTTATATAGTTCATCAATTGCACAAAATCCTTTTTTTTCACCTTCCTAACCATTTCCTACAATTGTGAGATAAGTGACCCGAAACCTTCAAACAGTTGTTTTCATAGGACAAGTTTTTGGATTAGTTTTGTATGGCCATTCTAACCAAGAAATTGACGTTTTTAAACAATATGTTCTTCTAAAAATGTTGCTCTATGTATTAAGTTTCAACCAAAATAAAGTTAATTAAATTTGGTTCATTATTATGAGAGTTATACCCAAAATAATATAGATGGTGCTCAACCATAGACAGCAACCAGAACATAACTTCAAGCCAAATTTCAAAACCCTTTGTAATCAAATTCAATTCCTTTATGAAAGTTGTAGATATATGTATATAGTTTAATCTGAATTTAAAATCATCCCATTTTGACATCTACAGTTCAAAATATGGCCATAATACTGATGCCTATTCATTAGATCCACTTCTTCTATCAATCATCTAGCATTTATCAAGTTTCTAACCTCAATTCTTTAATAATTTATTACACATTTTATCCACTTCAAACATCCAAATACATTTTCTAATATAATACCAAGTTTAGTATTCCCTTACCTAATTACCTTCAAGTTCCTTCTTCAAAGAACTAATTAAACTAGCCCTTATGCAACCAAAGCACTTTCGAAATAAGAATTCCAAGAGAAATTGATCCCAAAAAATCCAGAAGTTGAGAGGAAATGAGATAGTTCGGTGGTGAGATTTCAAGACAATGAAGAATGAACAAGGCAAAAATGACTCTAGCAGAATCTTGCTTCTTCCATTTCTAGATGTCACTTCCACCATAAGGCTTATGTCTTCTTTGCGAGTGTCAGATATGTCTTGCATTTAAGCTACCATTCGTCAAACTTCCATTAAACCATTTGTCACTTAATGAATGCTGCCAAATGCTACAATTTAATTAGGCCACTTTTCACTTTATCAACTATGTCATTTGCCAATGTATCAGCTATGTCAAATGTCTCTAACTCATAGCCTTAATCATTCCAATTTTCATGTACCAACTTATCTTACTAATTGACAATTTTCTCAGTTCAAATGTACATTTTAATACCTCAAATTTTTAATGGTATTAATTAATTCCAATTCACTAAGTAGGATCCATTAAACCAAAATTCAAGTCAAATGCAATTCTCAATCATCTCATAATTTTTACAGCTATCATTCATATACTTTCATGAACATGTAACATTCTAACTAGGGTATAATTTGAGGCCTTACACTTTGAATATGAGAAAACTTGATAAGAATAAAAGGTGATGTCTTAAATGTCATGGATACAGGCATATTCAATCTAAATGTCCTACAAACAAAGTCATGACAGTTAAAGAGTGTCAAGAGATCGATGCTATGCTAAATGCTTTGTCCACAGAGAAGGGAAAAAAGGAGTTAGATACTGAAGGAGATCTTGAGGGAAGAGTGGAGGATAAGGTTGAAGGCAACGACGAAGGACCTAGTCTTATGATTAAGCGTGTTTTGAAGGCTACTCCTTCTCCGAGAGAGTCCCAATGCTAGCAATTTCTCCATACAAGATATAAGGTGACGTCACCCTATAAATCAAGATCTAGGAACCCATGAACAAGTTGTTGAAAGGAATTTCGAGAAAAGCTAAATTAGTTTTGTTTTCTAGAAAACCTTGACCAATGTTTTAAGAAACACAAACCAAAGTTATAAAGAAGGATATTGTTGCCACACTCTAGGAAAAGAAGAGATTGAGAGTGATAAGTCAGATGAACACCACAAGGAATAACCATAATAGGTTCCAAGTTCAATAAAGAACCAACAAAGTGAATAACCTCAACAAAAATGAAAAAAAAATTCCAATATGAATTCTTGGACGAAGATGATGATTATATAGGCTGAAAGAAAACCCTAACCAATATGTTAGCAATATTTATTCCTAAAAAAAGGAAATCCTAAGATTTAGGAAAGCATTTTCAAAACTTATTCCTAAAGGCAAATATAAAACATGGAATTTAGAGACTTGTGAAGGTCTAAATCAATTCCTTATCACCTATGTGAACCACGTAAATTGAGTTCTAGGCACCCATTAACAAGTTGTTTAAAGGAATTTTTAGGAAAGCTATATCAAATTTTTTAAAGAAAAACCTTGACCAATGTTTAGAGAAACACGAAACAAAGTTATAAAAGAAGGATATTGATGCCACACTTTAGAAAAGAAGAGATTGAGAGTGATAAGCTAAAGGAATTCCATAAGGAATAACCTTGATAAGTTCAAAGTTCAATGAAGAACCTACAAAGTGAATAACCTCACCAATTTCATAAAAATTCCAATCTAAATTCTTGTACAAAAAGTGATGATTATATAGGCTAAAAAGAAACCCTAATCAATCTTTTAACAATCATTCATTCCTAAAAATAAGGGAATCTTTAAGATTTAGGAATGCCTTTTGAAAACTAATTCCTTGAGCCAAATATAGAAAGTGGACTTTTAGGCATGCCTAAATTAGCTAGAGATCTCCTAAAATCATCAAAATAATATAGTCGTCTAATTAGGCCAAATAAACAACTAATTAGGCCTTTTAATGTGTGAATTAAGGTGATAATACTGATTGATCTCTCCAAACCCAATTCAGCTTCTGTTGTTGCTTGTTTAACCAAAACATCTTTGATCGATCCATTAAATGCTTCCTTCATCCTTTTAGATTTATACAAAGTTATTGTACCTCCACCAATGTGTAATGGATCATCAAATTATGTTGAACTGGATTACACTATCCTTTGCGTGTCCTTACCTAGGTTCCCATCACAAGGTGCAAGGAAGGCCATGTAATGTGATCATTGATACTGGTTCTTGTACCAACATAGCTTTTCTGATGCTTATGGATAAACTAAACTTGTCTACTTCCTAACACCCAAGACCTTACACAATTTGATGGATTAATAGAGGGAGTGATGAAACAGGTTCTTGCTTCCTATTTAATTGGGGATAAGTATCATGTTCAAGTATTTTGTAATGTGATTCCAATGGATGCATATCATATCTTATTAGGATGTCCATGGCAATATGATCAAAAGCTCAACATGATGGAGCCTCTAATTGCTACATCATTAAGAAGGAAGGGAAAAGACTTGCGCTTGTGCCTTTATCTACTTCTAGAGTACTGAACTGAACATGGAGTAATCTAAAAAGGGCATTTGATTGTTCGGAAGAGTTTCATTCGAGAATTTGTTAAATCACAAGTAGTATATGCATTAGTTTCGAAGGATTTCTATGAAAATTTGGTCAATTCTTACCCATTGGATCTTAATTCTAGATGATTATGCTGATATGTTTCTCAATGATTTGCCTTCAGGCTTGCCTCCCACTAGAGGGATAGAACAATAAATAGACTTGATTCTGGGTACAACTTTGCCTAATAAGCCCATATTTAGGTGTAATAGAGAAGAATTAAAGGAGCTTTAACAACAAATTAGAGTTTATGAAGTGTGGATATGTGCGTGAAAGCATGTCACCATGTGTTTGTACCATCTCCTACTATGCCAAAGAAATTCATGGCATATGTGTATTGATAGCCATGTAGTGAATAATATTACCATCAAATATTACTTTCCCAGATGACATGTTGGATGAACTCCATGATGCTCAAGTGATTGTACATGGTTGAAAGAAATTTTGATTTGAAAGATGTAGCTGAGGATAAGAAAGTGAAGATTGTGGCTGAAACTCAAAGGGTATGCTACTTTTTGGTGGGATAATTTTCATAATATGAGGGTTAGAGAAGGGAAGCAAAAAGTTGATACATGGAATCGAATGAAGGTTGAATTAGAAGAAACTTTTGACCTCCTCAATATAGGCATAAATTTTAGAGAAAATGTTTGGTTTGACACAAGAGGGGAGGTTAGTAAAGGAGTACATTATGGAGTTTCAGCAATATCTCTTGAGGTGTGACTTGGAGGAAATCGAAGAAGTGATCATCACAAGATTTATCAAAGGCCTTGACACCGATTTGCAATACATGGTAAATCTTTCTCCTTTTGACACTTTTGTTGAATTGAAGAAGCTTTCTCTTAGATGTGAGACCAGCCTTACACATAAAAAATCCAAGAAACCATTAGCCAAATCTAGCCCAACTTTCAACCAAAAAGCTGGCCCTTTTCAATCCAACTTTAAGCCGAAATTTTAACCACCTCAAAACTGACCACAAAGAACACCAATTCCACTACCAAAGCAAAGTAATTAATGTTCACCTTATACTCCAAAAGTTCCATATATGCCTAGCAATTCACAAAGTCCTAAAACTAAGCTTAGATGTTTTAATGTCAAGGCTATGGACATTTTCAATCAGAGTGTTCCAATAGGAAGGTTATGACTTTGAAAGGAGGAAATTGACAATGAACTTGAAGAATCGGTCCATTTTAGTGATGAAGTGAATGAGGATGAACATGGAAGTGATGAAACAATTGTTGCTAGTAGATAAGATGTTGATGCTGAAATGTTAGTCTTGCTTAGACTTCTTCACAGTGATAATGGAAGTGAAGATTCCAAAAGAAAATCTCTTTTCCACACAAAATGTATTAAATTGAGAAAGAAGTGGATGTTATGATTTATAGTGGTGCTTATGAGAATGTGGTTTCA
Organism: Erythroxylum reticulatum; assembly: GCA_025504915.1. Lineage (NCBI taxonomy): Eukaryota > Viridiplantae > Streptophyta > Magnoliopsida > Malpighiales > Erythroxylaceae > Erythroxylum > Erythroxylum reticulatum. The sequence continues at coordinate 6,562 of JANSVA010030510.1, read as the reverse complement.
ACTATTATGCTGGACAAGATCAGCTTGAAAACCGAGCCCATTCCAAGCCCTTACAAGCTCACTTAGCTTGACAAGAAGCATGAGATCAAAGTTTCAACGTCCTGTGCCTTTTTCCATTGCAAGGTAGGAAGATGAAGTGTGGTTCCATATGATTCCAATGTCATCTTGTCATTTGCTATTGGGAAGACCATGGTTGTATGATAGGGATGTTATCCCTCAAGGAAGAGCTAATACCTATTGCTTAGAGTATAAGGGTAGAAATTTTTCTATTTACACTAATGAAAATGAAGGTAAAAGGAAGGGTAGATTGATACAACTTAGCTAGGAAATGGAGACTTGAGGATGCCAATGGGTCCAATTATAAGGTCATGCTCTAACAAGCTCAAAGCACAATTTCAGATTTATGTACAAACTTTTATTTCATAAGAACTTCAAGAAGTTTTGTTGATTAGGGAAAAAGCTTAGGAAGACGCATTAGTGTATGTGCACATTGGAGGCATCAAACCAAGAGGGCTAACACTTAGCCAATTTTCACAAGCACAAGTCTAATCAATGGACTTGGGCTTATTTTATCTTGTAAATGGTATGTCGACTTCTTTTAGGTTTTTTCATGGGCTGATTTGCATCAAGTGTGCATGTGCTTCATTAAAAAAGTCATGTGCATGATTTATTTTAAGGAACCAAGCTTGTGGGCCTAGTTTAAAAGCCCAATTTTCCCCTCTTAAGTTAGTCTTCTATTTTTGTGATTTCCTTATCCTATTTGGACTAGGACTAATCAATTTTAATTAGTTTTGAAGCCCAAATCCATGTGGGATTTGTTCTTGGGTAGATTTCCTTTAAGAAGGCCTTTTTGATATTTTGGGCTTTCTTTAGAGTTTTTTTCAGGTTATCTTTGTTAGGGTTTGTATTGCAAAAGGGTATTTAAACCCTTGCTTTAAGCATGAACAAGAATTTTTAGATATGAATAGAACTAGAAAGCCTTCTTTAAGAGAGAATTCAGATTCTTGCTTGTTTTACCTTAAGGATTGATTCAACTTATCATGCAAGTTCTAACTTGTGGCATTATTTCAATTCCTACAATCTTTATGCTCCTTGTTACCAATTCCTTGCTATTTTGGGGTGAAAGGTCTTGTTAGATTGATTGAATTTAGGTTTGGGAACAATCATTGAAATGGAGGTGATCTAGACATTGATTCTAGGTTGTTGCTGTATCATCATTGGTATCAAAGCCTAGGTTTTAAATTCAATCTTTATCTTTAATTTTCTGTATGTTCATGATTATTATAGTTAGTTCATCGTTAAAATTCGAAAGAAAGAGAAAAGAAAAGAAAGAAAAGAAAGAAAGAAAGAAAGAAGTTAAAAAAAGAAGAAGAAGAAAATCAAGATTGTGAATCTTTGTGTGTTTGAGTTGATTTGCTTGTAAGATTCATCAAGAACGAATCTAATCATTCAAGAATTCTTTAATTTTATTTCTTTATTATTCAAGATTCATCAGGAATGAGTCTGATCATTCAAGAATTCTTAATTTTCATTTCTTTATTCAAGATTCATCAAGAATGAAACTGATCATTCAAGAATTCTTTAATTTTGTTTCTTTATTATTCAAGATTCTTCAAGAACACATCCTTCATTCAAGAAACTCATCAAGACTTGTTTCAAAATTTACTTTCTTCACTCAAAATGTGTGTCTTTGATATAATTTCTTATCTTTTAGCTCTTAAGTAATTGGAGCATATTTGAATGTTCTTTTTAATTCAGGTTTAGGGTTGAGTTTAATTCCTAGTTTCATCTTTTCTTGCACTCTTTGGTTGCTTTTTATTTTTTGCTATCCTTGTGTTTCCATTACAATTGGATTGAGTAATCTTGTTTCATATTGCTCAATTAGAACCAAAAATCATTCTCATACGTTTTCTCCATCTCGTATGTGTTCATTTTCTTCTTCCTTGTTTTCCTTTACATTAAATTACATCTAGTTTTGTGTTTTCTTCCTTTATTTAGGTATTCTTATTTTCTTTTGAATTAGGTAGCTATTGTACTTATTTAGTTGGTAGTGATTGATCTGGACAAGTAAAACTGTGCTAGAATCTAGAGTGGTAAAAGATAAGAGTGTGTAAGCTTATTTGGGGGTAAAAGCCATCTTCTTAAGTGAAACATGAGGGCATCCAATCTGATTTAGAGAGAAACACGTGAGGGAGTGTGTCAGGAGTTTTTCTAATGTGTTTTTGCAGGTTTTACATCATGACCAATTCAAAGGATAGTAAAGGTAGTGACAAGGATGAAAAGAATAGTGAGGCTGATCAACACACATTCTTTACTTTCGAGGCTATGCAACATCAATTCCAAAGGATTGAGAACATGTTCTGGGATGTCAATGATAAATCTAATAGACAAGATCAAGCCATTAGGAATTTACAAAGAGAGGCTTCATCTAATGATGCAACAAGGAGGCATAATGCTAGGGAACCAACTCCTATGAGCTTTGAGTATGAAGATGAATATGATGATGGGGAAGATGAAGAAGAGTGGCATAGGGTCAGAAATGGTGGAAGAGGGGGACAGAATGATAGAGGAAGAGGAAGAGGCTATAGAGGACGAGACAATGCAAGGGGAGAAGACACAACCGAGCGTGTGGATAGAAACTTGGGTATTATTAAGATGAAAATACGATCTTTCCACAGTAAGAATGATCCAGAAGCTTACTTAGAATGGGAAAGAAACGTGGAGATGATTTTTGAATGCGATAATTATTCTGAGGAGAAGAAGGTGAAACTGGCTGCTGTAGAATTTCATGATTATGCACTTATTTGTTGGGATCAACTTGTTTTGAAATGAAGAAGGAAAAGTAAGGATCCTATTGATACTTAGGTCGAAATGAAGAGGGTCATAAAGAAAAAGTTTGTGCCTAGTTACTTCTATATGGAGCTCCATCAAAGGCTCCAAACCTTGAGATAAGGCACCAAAAGTTTAGAAGAGTACCATAAGGAGATGGAGATAGCCATGATTATGGCTAATGTAGAAGAAGAAAGAGAAGCCACCATGGCACTTCTTTTGACTGGTTTGAACAAAGACATTGCCAATGTTATTAAATTGCACCATTATATGGAGTTAGAGCAGATGGTGAATATGGACATGAAAGTCGAGAGGCAACTCAAGCACAAAAGCACCAGCAAGGCTTCTTACCCAAACTCTACTACAAATTAGAACTCCAAATGGTCCAAGAAGGATGAGAAGATCAAAGACAAGTCAAAGGAAGAGAAGAACAAGGCAGATCCAAAAGGTACTTTTAAAACTCCTAGTTCTTCTAGTTCCAATTCTGAAAAGCATAGGACTATTAAATGCTTTAAATGTCTTAGTGTTGGTCATATTGCTTCTCAATGCCTAAAAAAGAAAACAATGCTTATGGGATGAGGAGAAGTTGTGTTTAATGAGGAAGAAGATGATTTGGCTTCCATGCCTAAGTTGGAAGATTGTTCTGAAGTGGAAATTGAGGATGCATTTAGGGGTGAATTACTAGTTACTAGGCGAGTTTTGAATGCTCAAGTGAAGGAAGATCGAATTGAGCAAAGGGAAAATATATTTCATTCTAGATGCCAAGTGAATGAGAAGATTTGTAGCCTGATTATTGATGGAGGGAGCTGCACTAATGTGGCTAATACATTGATGGTGGGAAAACTAGGGTTGGAGTGCTTGAAACACCCTAGACCGTATAGACTACAATGGCTGAATGACATGGGGGAAATCAAAGTAAATAAATGAATACTTGTATCTTTCTCCATTAGAAAGTATTTCGATCAAGTACTTTGTAATGTTGTACCTATGCGTGCTAGTCATCTATTGCTCAGTCGACCTTGGCAATATGATAGAAGAGAGTTACATGATGGTTTTAAGAATAGGTACTCATTTACTATGGGAGATTAGATATTTGTTCTTGCTCCATTGGCACCAAAAGAGGTATATGAGGACCAAATGCTATTAAAAAAGAGTATGAAAGCAATGCAACAAAGAAAGGATGAAAAACTTCAAGAAAAGTGTGATAATACAAAAATTAAGGAGAAGGTTGAGAACCTTGCAAAAGGGGAGCAGAAATTTAAATTAAAAGAAAAGAGAGAAAGTGAGGCCAAGAGTGAGAGAAGAAAAGTGGGGAAAGAGGCCTCAAAAGAAATTCAATTAAAAGGACCAAATGAGAGAGAGGGTAGAAAGAAACAAAACTTCTGTGCAGAAATGAGAGATGTAAGGGTTACTTGTGTGGAAAGAAGATATTTATTTGTAGTTTTATACAAGGAAGCCTATTTTAATGAATCTGACCTTGACTCTTGTTTACCTAGTAGTGTTGTTTCTCTTTTACAAGAGTATGGAGATGTTTTCCCTTAGAAGTTGCCTAAGGAGTTGCCGCCCATTAGAGGAATAGAACATCATATTGATTTCATGCCTGGGGCGTAAATTCCAAATAGACCTGCTTATAGGGATAATCATGAAGAAACTAAGGAACTCTAAAAGCAAGTAGAAGAATTACTACAAAAGGGACACATCAGGGAGAGTCTTAGTACACATGAGGTATTAATAAGATAACGGTAAAGTATTGCCATCCTATACCTAGATTGGATGATATGATTGATGAATTACATGGTGTATGTGTGTTTACCGAAATTGATCTGATGAGTGGTTACCATCAGATTAGAATGAAAATTGGTGATAAATGAAAACTGCTTTTAAAACAAAACATGGTTTATATGAGTGGCTTATGATGCCTTTTGGCTTAACTAATGCTCCTAGTACATTTATGTGTTTGATGAATCATGTTTTGAGATTATTTATTGGTAAGTTTGTTGTGGTATATTTTGATGACATATTAATCTATAACAAAAGAATTAATGAGCATACTGAGCATCTTAGGCTGGATGCACTTAGGGCGGAAAAGTTTTATGCTAAGTTAAAGAAGTGTACATTTTGCATGGATTGTGTCATATTTCTTGGTTATGTTGTTAATTTTAATGGAATTGAGGTTGACCAAGAAAAGGTCAAGGCAATTAGGGAGTGGTCAAGACCTACAAGTGTTACTCAGGTAAGATCTTTTCAAGGACTTGCTAGTTTGTATAAGAGGTTTTTGAAAGATTTTAGTTCTATTTCAGCTCCATTGACTAAGATTGTTAAAAAGGAGGTAGGATTTAAGAGGAGAGAGGTGCAAGAAGTTGGTTTTAACACTTTGAAAGAAAAAGTTTGTTCTATACCTATTTTGAGTTTACCTAATTTTTCTTCTACTTTTGAGATTGAATGTGATGCCTCTGGGATAGGTATTTGTGTTGTTTTGTTGTAGGGAAGGCATCCCATTGCCTATTTTAGTGAGAAGTTGAATGGTACTTAATTGAAGTATTCCACTTATAACAAAGAGTAGTATTCATTGGTAAGAGCCCTACAAACTTGGCAGCATTATTTATGGCCAAAGGAATTCGTGATTCAAACAGATCATGAGAGTTTGAAGCATCTTAAGGGAGAAGGTAAGTTGAATAAAAGACATGCTAAGTGGCTGGAGTTCATAGAGACATTTCCATATGTTGTTAAATATAAGCAAGGTAAAGAAAATGTGATTGTTGATGCACTGTCTAGAAGGTATGCTCTAATCTCTTCTTTTATTTATAAGTTGATTAGGTTTGAGCATATAAAAGATTTGTACAAATCAGATTCTAACTTTGCTAATGTGTATGATGCATGTGAATAAGTTGCTTTTCAAAAGTTTTATAGGAATGATGGATATTTTTTAGCGATAGTAAACTATGTATTCCTACTTGTTCTATGCGTGAAATGCTTGTTAGGGAGTTTCATGATGGAGGTTTAATGGAACATTTTGGTATTACTAAAACACTTGACATATTACAGGAACATTTCTATTGGCCTAACATGAAAAAGGATGTTGAAAGAGTTGGGTAAGAGCTTAGGAAGATGCCTAAGTGTGTGTGCACATTGAAGGCATTAAACCAAGAGGGATAACACTTAGCCAATTGTCACAAGCACAAGTCTAATCAATGGGCTTGGGCTTATTTTATCTTGTAAAGGGTGTGTGGACTTGTTTTAGGCTTTTTCATGGGCTGATTTGCATTAAGTGTGCATGTGCTTCATTAAAAAAGTCATGTGCATGTTTTATTTTAAGGAGCCAAGCTTGTGGGCCTAGTTTAAAAGCCCAATTCGTCCCTCTTAAGTTAGTCTTCTATTTTTGTGGTTTCCTTATCTTATTTGGACTAGGACTAGTCAATTTTAATTAATTTTAAAACCCAAATCCATTTGGGATTTGTTCTTGGGCAGATTTGTTTCAAGAAGGCATTTTTGATATTTTGTTTTTTCTTTAGGATTTTTTTAGGTTATCTTTATTAGGTTCTGTATTGCAAAAGGGTATTTAAACCCTTCCTTTAAGCATGAACTTTTAGATTTGAATAGAATTAGAAAGCATTCTCTAAGGGAGAATTCAGATTCTTGCTTGTGTTTACCTTAAAGATTGATTCAACTTATCAAGTAAGTTCTAACTTGTGGCGTTAATTCAATTCCTACAATCTTTATACTCTTTGTTACC
>JANSVA010030403.1:0-14303 GCA_025504915.1 Erythroxylum reticulatum | reverse complement strand
TTCCTATTTCATAGTCTCTCATCTACCAAAACACCAAAGCAAAACATGAATCTATCCACACTTCTCATTTACTACTTCAAGTCTTCTAAGAAAAATTTCGGGGTTCAACAATAGGGATTTTGAAGACCCAACCCTGAAAAAAAGTGAAAATACACAGAATAGGTGTTAGAGTCAAATGACATTGAAACTAATTGAAAACAAGTCCAATCGAATGATTTTCTAGAATTTTATAAATTTAGGACAAAAATGCCCTTTTTGGAAAATAACAGGTATTAATAATTTTAAACCCATTCAAAAAATTTTAGGCATCTAATTACTAACTACTAATCCTAATTAAAGTATCCCATGGTCAATTTGGTGGTGATATGGTTTTGAAATTTTTCGGGATTTAATCTGGTTTATAGGTGTGGTATTCCATGAAAGGGGGAATTGGTCTTTTTACATAAATGGAATTAATTAATAAATTGTAAATGACATACATTCATTGACCAATTAGAAGAATCCATATTGATTAAGAAACATTAAATTAGATGATGATGAGTCATTTAAGATGTTTAATAAGAAAATGACATGTAAAGTATTAAAGTAGTATAAAAGGCAAAAGAAGACAAAATTTGGTTCATTTGAAAGGAGGATTCGTAAGAACCAAAAAGAAAGATAAAAAAGAAGAGAGAAAGAGGGAGAATTCGTTCAAGGAGATGAGGAAGAAGAGAGGTGCAATTTTTGGTAGATTTAGAGTAGAAATTGAAGAAATCTTGACCTAGGATTAGTGTTCACCAATTTCCTAAGAGATTAGGAGGAAAAGGTGGTAAGTTTCCTAGCTTAAATTTCTAATTTGTATGGGTTTTATTGATTGAGATAGATGTGTTTAAGATCAATGTTTTCTTGGTACTACTTCCATGTTTCTTTGTATAGAATTAGCTGAATATGATAAGAAAGGAAAATGTTGTGGGATTCTGTCTTAGGTTAACTTAGCCCAGTCCCAATGTTTTAGCCATAACTCAGACTACAAACTTCCAAATTAAGTGATTCTAATTGGAGATAAAACCTAAGAAATAGTACTGAAAATCCCTAATAGAGTCCTAGACATAATTCGGGATAAATGATATTGAAGTTTGAGATATAAAGTGGTAACCTGATACTGCCCCTATATTGAAACAACTTGTGATATTTGGTACATTTTTCATGATTTAGAGGTTTAAATGAAATTATTTTTGATGATGTAGAAATAGATACATAGGGGAATAAATGTCTAGAAGACCTCAAAACATAATTTGAACGTTTACTATGCAAAAATTAAGGGATAAGTGGAGGTATGTATTCTGGACATGGGTCATAATTGTGACTCATCATGCCTAATTGTGATATGGTTAGTTAAATTGGGTGAGATTGTGTTTGGAAGGAAATAGTAAGTTAGAATGGATAAACTATGGTACTTAAGTGACTTTTTAGCATGGATAAACTATGGTACTTAAGTGACTTTTGAAGTTAGATTTGGAAACAGTGACCAATAGTTTAGCTTACGGAAGTAAACAAAAATAAGCATACGTGTTGCAGGATAAAATACAAATCTTGAATTAAATTAAATAGAATATATAGTTTTAACGCTTTATTTCCTAAATTGGAAATAAATGCCTAAGGAAAATAAGTTTTGATTAGGTAAAAGAAGAGTCACCGAATACGTGAGTGTGCTTGGCAATAAGTGTGTCAAATTATGAGTGTATTTTTAAATTGATTTTATGAAAGAAAAATGGTTTCTATTTTATTGTGAAAAGTATGTTTATGAATAAATTCATTGGTGTTGCTACTTAAATTTGAAAGCAAATTTTTATGAGATTTATATATATGCTTTGAGATGGCACCAAATTGAATTTGCATATGCATTGAATTGGCACGACAATGGAATTTGAACATGAACCAAATTGGTATAGAAATGTAGTGCACCCGTGTATTAATTGTTATTTAGCCTGTGGTATAACATTAGGTCTCCTTGTACATATGATTATACCGATCAGAGTATGTCCTGACGTGCATGGCAGAGTCTGGGGGGAGTGTCTATCACTAATGGTGGGTGGTTTTGTGTCTGTTAGTATGTCTTGTGAGTCATTGATTAGGACCATTGCTCGTACATTTAGAGGTCAAATCAAAAAAATAATCTAAAGATTGCAACATAGGATGTAACCCCAGGTCGTCCCACTTAATCGGAACCTAAAATGAATGCACCTAAGTTAACCTATGCGTCATGAAATGCAAGCTAATTTGGTAAGGAGGGGGTTTTGATCTTTGATAACATTAAATGTGCTAAATTGAATTGTAAGAAAAATATGTAGAATGTATTTTTGGATTTTTTAGTAATATAAAACGAAATGATTAAGACAAATGATCAAATAGTGATAGGATCCCCTTGAAAATGAGCTTTGGTTATCATAGTTCGAAATTAATTTGTAATGGGAGTGGAAATCTCTAAGTTTCAAATGGGTAAACCTTAAAGAACTCTTTAAGTCCAAAATCTTAATCAATGGGACTCCATTTCTTAAAACCTTGTTAAAGGCTTTTAGTGTGTATAGTGGATAAATCCATGCAACAAGTCACTTTGGAATCTAGAATCAACTCCATATCAAATACAACTATGTAAGATAAAAAAGAATCAACAAGATCATAAATAGACATATATGAGACTTCATATATTTAAGCTCAATGTTCTACATAAACAAATCCAAACTACACATTGAATATCAAACAATTGATTAAACTATAATCAAGTATGTTCAACTACAAATTACAAATCTTAAACCTAGGAATTCATAAATCATAGCTAAACAATGGATTAAGCCACTCCCCTTTTAAGCTCATTGAACTTTAGCCATTTCTACATCTTTAAGAGGAGAGAGATGCCTAGCCACATATAGCTCTAAGAAACTTCACAATCGAGAAGCAATTAGAGGCACCCATGGTAGGAGTCAACGGTGAAAAATGGAAGAAAATGAGATGGATGTGGGAGAACACAATGGTGTGATACTTGTGGAAGATGATGGAATATATATGATTTATGTGTCAGCTCCCTCTCTCCTTTTATATGTTAGCCTAAAATAGGTTTTTTTTTCAAAAATAGGTTGCTGGATCAGGTTGCACAGTTTGTTACTTTTCTGAAAATGGTTCGAGTCTAATGCCAATTTGAATGTGTCACCGCGGCGAAAGGATGAGTTCGCCGCGGCGAACTTTTCCTGAAAGATTTCTTCAATAATCTTCTGATTTCGCCAAGGCAAAAACATTATCCTCGCCGTGGAAAACTTTGCCCGAAAGGTCTCTTCAAATATTTTTTGATTTCACCACGGTGAAACATCATCCTCGCTATAGCAAACTTTGCCTATTGCCTCGTTGACTTGTCTTCTTAGTCTTCACTCTTTGGCTCTACTTCTTGAATGTCCTACAATGAAAAATAGTAGTTTGTAGTATCAATGGTTCTAAAAATCAATTTAGTGCAATTACTAATTATTTATGACAATTTTATCTTCAAACTATCTTAATTCAAAACAAGCGCTCATGAGCTAAATTAAGCACAATATCCGATGATAAGAGCCAAAAGGTATGACAAAAACCATGAAATTGTCACCAAATGATATAGGAAACTTGGGTTTAATCAAATTCCTCCACACTTAGACCTTTTTACTCTTGTAGAAAGCTTATAAAAGTCAAAGAGACACAAGTATAAAAAATATACCGACCATGCTTAAAAATGAGAGCAGAGAATCAGTTAAATCACTTCCTCAGAAATTAACCCAAGCAGACTAAGAGAGCGCTAAGAAAATAAATAGTATAAGTATTTAATCTAAGAGATTGGGTAAGAGAGATTTCTCTTAAAGAAATGTGTTTAATTTCTCAACTCACTTGTCTTGGGATAATTTCACTCTACAATCTACTTAGTGCATTCTCTTCCATAAGCTTGTGATAATTCTACCTCTCCACCACAAGATTATAATTTCGAAAATCAAGAGGACTGTTAGGGTTGTAATGTACAGAAGGATAAATGAAATGAATTGGATAAAAGAAGAAAAATGAGTACATGCATCACAATTATTTTCCACATGAAAGAAACGCCAACTGTACGTAAGAAAATATTTGAACAAACAACAAACACGATCTAACACATTTTTTTATAACTTTTCTCTTTGAAGAAAGCTTTCTATTTTTTAATTTTTTTTAGAACTTTTTCTTTCTTTTCTTGTTTTTTTTAGATCATCTTTAACTGGAGATGAGATATTCACATTAATTGTGAAATATGCATGTACTTAAAAGATGGCTCAAAGGGGCTAGCAATGGTTAAATGTTTAGGGTTTATGTTCGGGTAAGTAGGGGTTTTGAAAAGAATGCCTCTATCATATTAACAAAATTGTAGTTCATCAAGATTTGATCAAGAATTAAAACAAGTTCTAGAGAGATATGAAATTAAGCAGATACACATAGAAATGAAAGAATTCAGGCCCAAATATCCTTCCAACAAGGTTAGTATCTCAATTAAGCAATCTCAAGGTTTAAAAATGCATAGTGTTACTCTCTTAGCGTGCCCTCACTTGCCTCTCGTGAAAACATTGAAAATGGAATCAACCAAAATCACTATCATTTAAAAACATAGATGGTTTTCCAAAAACACATGGACAACTTTGAACTTTATAAAATGTTCAAGACATAGGAGTGAGAAGAATCTAGTTTGAGAGAATTATTGAAATGAGGGAATTAAAATAGAAAATGTCTTTTTCATTGACTTCAACACGGCGAAACATAAGTTCACACAATGAAGTAAAAATTAGCAGCGTCGCTACGACGAAACCAAAAGCTTGTCGCAGCGAAATGTTATAGGGAAAAAGAAACACTTGAAAAACATGCAATTCACCTCAATTACCGAGTTTAAAATTTTTTTAGAGGACACATAAATGACTTGTACAAGCAATTAAATGGCCAAAAAAGATGCATAAAGACAAATTGCCAAAATGGAATAACTTCCCCCACACTTAAATATCATATTGTCCTCAATGTGAATAACAATCAAAACACCATGAGGCATTGAAAAGTAATAGGAAGGCTATTGAATAATATCACACCAGGAAAAGAACAATGAGAATCATTTATGGACATTAATTCTATGAATAACAATAGTGTAACAAAGTATCCAGCAGACTGAAAACTAAAACATGACTAGCTAAGACAAAAAGAACAAATGAATCAAGCTACTCTATAGGAGGATTATACCCAGATCTAGATGGACCTGCTCCAGATGTGCCAGCAGTGCTCAGGGGGTTATCTTTATCAGATGGTAATTGGAAATGAAAATGTTCGGTGAGCAATGCATCTATACGTCGACGATACTACCTATTTCAGTCATATAAAGCCTCTGTCTCCTTCTACTGAGCTATCTCCTAGAAGAGAGTGTCTCGAAGATGGGAGAGATCCACACAAAGTCTGTCGACTTTACCATCGAGGGTCTATAAAGTAACGAGCTCAGGAGCATCCGGAGCTGGAGGATCATCCTCAACTAGTGCTGCAATTGTAGAGGTTGCACCAATATCATAAGCATAGGTGGAGGGATGAAGTGGATGAATGATAGGTTGCTTGACGCTGGCACACCTAAAAAGTAGGGTCGGATCAAAATAGCTATCAATATCAAACTCTAGGATATTATGTGCTCGGAAAATGTCAGAGATGAGGTAAGGAAAGGTGATGGAATTGGTGAATTTAACAGTGGTGATGGAGTCATAAAGGGCGGAGGTGATAACATCAGCTATATCGATTGGGCGACTAGTCATTGGGAGGTAGATATGTAAAGCTTGTTGTTTGGCTACATATTCTAGGTGAGTGTTTGGGATGATATTGTTGCAAACTAAATGAAGCCAAGGACGAGTCGCAGGTCAGAGATTAGATCATTTAAGATAAAGTTAGTAATAGCAGGGCTGATGTCATTCGGTGCCCTCTTGATAGAGGGTGCGAATAACATCATCTGAAGGGTAGTTGTGGATAAGCTTATCATAATGGCAACGGATACTAGCAATGGTGAATGCATTGGGTGCTTTAATACTACGGAAGTTAATTTCCATGGAATCATTGAATCTGACATAAGTGTAAAAATGGCGAACGAATTTATCATTGCCTTGAGCATAGGGTTTTACTAAGCCTATGAGATGAGAAGCAACAAGTTACTGCACAAAGGGATTGTCAAGGGGAGCTAACAGAAAGGGTCGCTCTTTAATGAAAGGCCTAGTTTCTACTTTCTCATAAAGTTTGACAAAAGTAAAAATATCTGAGGAATTAGAGTCACTAGGAGGGCTAAGAGGGGAAGGAGGGGTAGTAGGGGCAGGGAGTTTAACTCGAGGCATTGTCATGCAAAACATGCGCACTGAAATAATAACCTAAGCAACTAGCAAAAGCATAATCAATAATCCTAGGTAACCTAAACAAAATGAGTCTAATGTCAAATTGGAAAGGAAAAAAAGATAGAAAACCTAGTCTACCCTAAACACTACAAAAACTAAGAAAAAAGGGAGAGAAGAAACACTTCCGAAAGATTTAAAGTTGTACAGAGAGTCAGAAAGGAGAGGGTAGGCTAAGAATCTCAAGGATGGCCACGGTGAAAAATAAAGGTGGGGAAGGAAAGAAGGGGGTCGGAAGGGTTAAATAAGGGGTTGGTGTTTGAAATGATAGAAAAGGATAGAGGGAATATGAAAGGTTAAGAGAAAATAGGGGTGGAATGGTAATTTCACCAGTTAAAATTTGCACAAATTAAACCTTCGCCACGGTGAAAGCTGAAATTTGTTGTAGAAAACTTAACCCTAATCACAAAAAATAAAATATCGATGTTTCGTCGCGGAGGAATGGAACTCACGCTATGGCAAAATCAACCCGAAAGGAACCAAGAAGAATGATGGGGAGTTAGTTGCGGTGACGTGGAATGCACGCCGTGGTGAAATTAACCTGAGAGGAATAAAAAGAAATAAGGTATCTTCGCTGCAGCGACATAGACTTCATGCCACGACAAAATTTACCCGAAGCAATATAAAGGGTGTGAGGAATTTTTGCCGCAGCAAAATTCACCCGAGAGTATTATGAAGGAATGAGGTAAGTTCACCACGGCGACATGGACTTCACACCGCGGCAAAGTTTACTCAGAGGGAATATCAAGCAAGACAGAAATAAGAAACATGATTCACAAAGAAATGCACAAGCTAGATACTCAGTAACCTTAAAGAGCATATACAAAGTCATAAGGCACCAGATAAGCTCAAGAAAATAAAGTGCAACACAATTAATCACATCAATTTCCTCAAACTTGAAGATATATCATTCATCAGGATGACAAGAACAATAAAAATAAAACAGGAGAGGAATTATTGAATTGAAAAACTACTGATTAAACTAAAAACTAAGCTAGTGTCCTACCAAAATGGTTTCTCTCCCACACTTATTCAACAAACTAATGCACCTGACAATGTCATAATCAGTTATAGAGCAAGAGTAAGTAAACAAGTGAAGGAAAGAATCAACCTAATGATTACATAGGTTCTTGATTCTCTTGGTGAACCTTCAATAGATAGCCATGCTATGGTGAGACAACTTTACCACTTGCCACGTCGATGTCAGCCTCCATAATTCTAGATTCACCTGAAACATTAACGGAAAATCTTTTTCCCAAGAGGTCATCATTGACAATCGAAGAATCCAATGAGTATAGTGTAGAGCTAAAGTAAGCATTTTTTAGTTCAAATTCAGAGCTTACATCATCAATAACAATATCATGCATGTTAACTCCTAAAAGCGAATAATCCTCATAAGGATGTTTCATTGCTTCGTACATATTAAAACACACTTTTTAATCTCCTACCTCTATGGTAATGGTACCTTCTTTCATGCTAATCATAGTACTAGCAGGCCTTAAAAAAGGTCTACCAATAATCAATTTAGTTTCTTGCACAACTTTAGAAGACATGTCAAGCACATAAAAGTCAATGGGAAAGACCAAACCCTTAACCTGGACCAAAATGTCCTCTATAATGCCCACGAGATGCCTAAGAGACCTATCAGTCAATTGGAGAACTACAGATGTAGACTTAAGACTCTTGACTCCCAATGATGTGTAGACAGACGTAGGCATAACATTAATGGCTGCCCCCAGATCTAACAAGGCTCCCCCTATGGTAACTTTACCTATGATGCACAGGATAGTGAAAGATCTAGGGTCTTGGCATTTTACGAGGATTTAGGGTTTAAACAATGTAAACACATTTGAGCTGACTTACACTCTTTCATTCGGTTTGAACTTCCTTTTATGGTTCACAGGTATTTAAGGTACTTAGCATACGCAGGAACCCTTTTCACAAGGTCAAGCAAAGGGATATTGACTTCTATTATACCAAACAAAGCAATGATATCTTTTTTATGTTTAGTATCAGTCGTCCTTTTACTCAGTAAATACGAATTAGGAAAAGGAAGGTCTTTAAGATTTACCTCCTTGTCATTGGTTTCATGATCTCTTTGCTTGCTTGATCCCTAGTTGCTTTAAGAATTCGCTTCATTGGTCTTTAATGGTTTGGAATCCTTTTCAGTTAAAAATGCTCTCTCTTTGGAGCTTTCAGACTTTTTGACTCTTGCAATTGTTGAAGGCAATTCTTCACACTCAATCTCCTCTTCATCTACTCCCTCATCTTGATTGCTGAACCTCACTTGCTTCCCATTTTGAAGAGTTATGTCATTCAAACTCTTAGGGTTCATAACATCATCCTCGCTGTGGTGAACTTTGCCTATTGCCTCGTTGACTTGTGCTCTTGGTCTTCACTCTTTGGCTCTACTTCTTGAATGTCCTACAATGAAAAATAGTAGTTTGCATTATCAATTATTCTAAAAATCAATTTAGTGTAATTACCAATTACTTGTGACAATTTTACCTTCAAACTACATTAATTCAAAACAAGCACTCATGAGCCAAATTACGCACAATATTTGATGATAAGAGCCAAAAATTATGACAAAAATCATAAAATTGTTACCAAATGATATAGGAAACTTTGGTTCAATCAGTTGCCCTCTGCATGTATAGAGTATATATTGTTCTAACACTATCATGGGTTAGCGATGTAGAACTATTTCTGTAACCACTAATTTATATATAGTATCAGCACTATTGAGGGTAAGCGATACAGAACTAGCTCCATAACAATCAATATATAGTGGTTAACCTAGTGCGGGTAAGCGGTGTAGAACCAACTTCGTTACTAGAGGTTAGTCAAGCACAAGGAAGTGATGCAGAACTAACTTCGTGGCCTTACACCTAATGGTACCAATTGGCAAAGAAAAGTTTAAAAGAGAAAGTTCATGAAACTATCAATTGCCATCACTATTTACCTTACAAGAAAAGAGGAACCTGATTTTGTTTTACGTGTGCATTGATTATATGAATTTGTTATATCAGAACATTGGTTATTACTTGAAAATAAAAGGAAATTATCTTTTTTCTTCATGGAGGTTAATGTTTGTATAAATTTTTGAATGGACCATAACACTCACTGAGCTCATTTTGCTCACCCTTTACTTTTTGTTCTCTTTTTTTAAAATTTTAACCTACTACGTGCATGCTCAGGGATTTCAGTAGTCAGGACTACACCATTTAGGTAGCTACCTTCGTCACGTGTGGTTGTGTATGCAATTTTTCTTGTGCATTTGCTTTACATGTATTTTGTAATTATGAACATGTTTTGAATATCTTTTGTGTAAAGATAGATTGTAAATGTTTTACTACGTATAGTTCACCATCTTGGTAAATATGTCCTAATCTTGGATTTGTGAAAATATGGTTATTTATAATTGTTCTTTTCTTTAACTAAATGTGTGAATGTGTTAGACCCTTTGAGATTATTTCTGAATGGACTTGAAGTCTAGACGTAACATCATGTCCTTATACTAAGGGTTAGACGCCTAAAATATGACACATATGAGATATCAATGAAGGATTAAGAAAAATGCATCCCATGTTTATGCAAATTTTAGCATACACGCAAGTGAATTTGAATTATTTTGCACACATTTAAATGACTATATATGCACTCATTGACATTTTCCAGGTATAATTGGTTATTAACGTGCTTATATTGAGAATTGTGAATTATTTCTATTGAAAATCAAATTGGAGAAGTATAAATAGTTGGATTAGAATTTTGCTGAATTCTAGGAGAAATTCTCAAAAAAAATGTTGGGTATTACTAGATAGGAAAAATGTCAAGTGGCAAGTAAATTGATGAATGGAAATAGAAATAAGAGTTAAATGATATTGAAGAAATTTCATAGATGAATTTAGAATTTGTGAGAAAATGACTTTGAAAAATTGGAGAAAACGGTAGCAAAAATTGGAGATGATTGAACTAGTTAAAGGAGACATTAGTTAAAGCTTTAGAAATTGGACAAGTGCCCAACTCTTAAGCCATGGTTCTTTTAATTTGAAAGACCAAGACATTGTTCTTGTCTTAAAATATCTTCTCCGTGACTTTCTTCATTTTCTGGAAGCTTCATTACTTTCAGAAATCTCTCACCCTCACAACACAAGTCTTACTCTCATTTTTCACTTTCTATCTCATTTTACTTTATTCTTCATTTTCACCGAAAGATCTAACCCTAGCACCTTAGACTGTGGATGATCATGTCATATTGGAAAGGTTAGGTCCAAGTGATTTTGAAGGGTTGGAGTTTATACAAGTAAGTACTGTGTGGGTTTACTTGACATGTAAATTAAATCATGCATCACGTTAGTTAACAGTAAGTGTTTATACAATGAGGATGAGTATTTTGCTAAAACTTGAGTATAGAGTTTGGGTATGTTGTATATGTTATTCTACATATTTAATGATTATTATGATATAAGATAGTATAGAAATGACTTCTGAGTTGAAAGATTAGTGAAACCATGCATAAATTAGTGTAGAAAATTTCTGGAGAAAAGTTGATGTATTCTCTGTTTCTATTAATGTCTTCACTGTTATACGTAAATATTTCGAATCTTTTAAGAAATGAACTCTAAGGAGTTTAGAGATAAGAAATAGGTGTAAGATGATGTCTAGATATAATTAATGAATGATTAACCTAAAAGTTGAGAAGAAAATGAAGAATGTGTAGTAAATGGAAAATGCAGAAAAATGAAGAAGTGTAGAAGCTAGGATGAACATTTGTATATGAATGTTCTATTTTTGATGTTTATGAGTAATAATGGATTTTGTTTTGTTGTTTGTGAGTTGAGTTGAAATGGAAGCAAGAATAAAGTGGAAATATTGGGGAAATAAGCTAGAAGAGAGAGACTAAGCAAAAGAGAGGATTTAAGATGAAAGAGATGGTGAAGGGTGCTGGAAAATGCACAGATGTAGTGTTTCACTGAACATGAATCTGTATTTTTGCCATAACTTGATCTATAGGCATCCAAATGAGATGGTTTTAAGTTTAGATTAAACTATAAACGTGTGTCTATATTTTTAATGAAGAAATTTAAATTTAATTCTATCTGTAAAAGTTTCACATTTTAGCTAAAATTTGAGTTTGTGGATTCTGTTATAGTTTGGAACAGTCTGTAGTGTTTTTAGCATAACTTCCATAATATCGAACCAATATGCATGAAATTAGCTTCATTAAAAACTTAACAATTGTTTAGAAGCATTTGTTGCACGATCGTGACATTTTGGAGAAGTATGGAAAAGCATGATCGTGCATAGGCACGATAGTGATTTTTCTAAACCAACTTGAATCTCACGATTGTGCTTATGCATGATCGTGACATTGAACGCTTCAGAAGTGGACTAATGTGAACATCCTTCACTCTTTTGGCTATAACTTCTTCTTCAGACCTCTAAATGACATGATACTTGTACCATTGGACTCATAACACATTGATCTTCATCCAAAAAAGAATTATAATTATATGAAATCATTCTGGAGAGATTGATTGTTGAATTTGGGACAGAATAAATGTGGAGTTCTGGAAAATGATAACTGCAGTATTTTTACTAAATATGCTTCGGTATTTTAGGCATAACTTGTTATGTAGTTATTGAAATGAGATTAAATTTGATTTATAGAAAACTAGAGACATAGGAATACAAATCATATTCAGAAGTCAAGTAGTAATTCATACTCTAAGACTTTGAATTTCTATATGGAAGTTGAATCTGATGTACTATTTCAGAATGAGAACAGTCCAAAAATTTTGGGAGAATAACTTTCAAATTTCCGAACCAAATTGAATGATTTCAGTGTCATTAGAAGAGATGGGGGAACAATTTTCTATAAGAGAATATGACCAAATTACTTTATTTTTATGGTCTAAAGGATCAAAAACAGTAGACTCGAAATTCATCTTTTGGAAAAATCTGAAAGTGATTCAATGAGTTATGAATTGTGATTTAATGGTTTTATTGAGGTATAAGCCTAATTATAAATTATACTTAGGTGAGTTTTGATATGGGATTGATTTTGTGATGAAACTAATGGATAAATACCCGGAATTGTCATTGAGCATGCATTATACGTTACACATATACATATGTGTAAAACAGAATGTTTATGTGATTATGCAATTAATAATGTGTTTACAATATGTGTTTTGCATAATGATGATATAGGATAGAACTTCCGCATCCAGACATTTTCGGAGCATGGAAGCTAATGCTAATCTGGAGTGAACTGTGAGTAGACCTAGTGGTCTTACTTTATTGTTTGTTTGTTTATATAATGTATTGAATGATTATGAATGTGATTTGATTGTTAAATTACAGAAAATGAAGGTCCGATGATTGTGATATATGAATGGGATATTGAAGTGCTACTTATATGTGAATTTGATTGAAATAAGTGTACATAGATTGATTATTAAATACTGGGCTACGGTCTGATGAGAACTGTGTTCTTAATATGCATTTACATATGAAAATGTGAATTCTCAATTTTAATGTTGAATACTGGAATAAGGTCCGATGATATGCGAATGTGATTAAATGAGAATATGAAAATGTTATTGATGCATTCCATTTCATGAATGCATGAAAGATAAAGGCAATTATGACTAGAGTAGCTAACGTGAAAAAAGCTTTAAGCTCAGTTATGCACATCAGAGCCTCAAGCTCAATGTTTAATGAGCCCGATATCCCTAACGAATACAGGACAGTTATCAATGAGCCCAGTATCCACAATGGATATGGGCAGCTTAGGCACTCAGTCACCACAATGTAACAAATGGAAAGTAGATCTCACGTGCACTGCATATGCATGATATAAATGACTATAATATGTTGAATGTAAAATGTGAACTGATTGATTAAGTGTATGGGATCCAATGTGATTATTATATAAATGATGTGAATTATATGATATGTGACTGGGTGAGTGTTGGACCCCATTTTCGGAACCCAACATCATAAAGCTTGTACGTGGAGGAAGGCTTATAATTTGAAAATTTAAAAGAAAAATCCTTCCGAAGAAAAGGCGGGCTTCGCTGCGGCAAACAAAGGAAGGCTTATAATTTGGAAATTTAAAAGAAAAATCCTTCTGCAGAAAAGGCGGGCTTCGCTGCGGCAAACAAAAGGAGTAAACCTCACTGACCCTTCGGGTCAATTTCGCTGTGACGACAAGTATAACTTCGTTGTGGCGAAGTTGCCACGAGAAAAGCAGAATTTCTTTCGGGTGAATTACGCCACGGCAAAAACCCCTGTGGTAGAACCCATAACCCAAACTACCTATCTTACCATAATGCAAACTTAAAATCCTTCATCCACATTCATCAATTCAACCCAAAAACAAAATGGATAAGAACCTAACCATAAACAATTTCTCAAAATCTTAATCTCATTTCCATAATCGAATACTTTATGAAAACATGAAAATTCATAGACAAAACCAAACATATATTTCACTAATATCAAAAGTAAGAGTTTTAAAAAGCTTTAATGGCATTTCAAGCTACAATACATCATTTGCTTCATAATCCAAAAAATACAAAAGATACCTGAAATGCAACTAAACCCTTCAATTCCCAAAACCTAACTCAAAATTCAAAAGTATGCAAATTCGGAGTGATGCCATAACCTTTGACTACTCGATCTCTTGCTCCTCACCTGAAGATGGGACAGAATTGGGAGGGGGTGAGCTTAAAGCTCATGGGTAACAATTTTATAACCAGTAACAAGCAAAACCATTGAAATAATTTACATTGAATCATAAGCACATATTTCTCAAATTTTCTTCATGCAATTAAATTCACAAATAACACGATCTATGGATTCATTAAC
>JANSVA010030358.1:0-35003 GCA_025504915.1 Erythroxylum reticulatum | reverse complement strand
TAATATACATGTTTCCCATACATCTCTATGTATATGTATATTATTTACAAAAGAATCTTGGTTCCTTTTAACTAGATGTATAATGCTCACACAAATAAAACCAAACTCTTTTGTTTTATTAATAATATATATTTTCATTATAAAAACTGTAACTGAAGAAGATAAAGTTACATGTAAATACACTTGCTTACCAGGGCACTATATTTACATAACTCCAATAGAAAAATGGCTCAAGGTGATGGAATCAGAAATAGATTCCATATACGACAATGAAGTCTAGATCCTTATATATCTACCACCAGATGTAAATGCCATAGGGTGTAAATGGATCTACAAAAGGAAAAGAAGATCAAATGGAAAGGTAGAGACCTTTAAAGCTAGATTGGTATCTAAAGGCTATAATCAAGAGGAGGGTATAGACTATGAGGAGACATTTTCTCTGGTTGCCATTCTTAAGTCCATCAGAATTCTTTTGGCCATAGCAGCCTATTTTGATTATGAAATATGGCTAATGGATGACAAGACGACATTTCTTAATGGGGATCTTGAGGAGACCATTTATATGACTTAACCATAAGGATTCATTGAGCCAGGTAATTAGCATAAGGTATGCAGATTGCAGAGGTCCATTTATGGGCTTAAGTAAGCATCTAGGTCTTGGAACATTAGGTTTGATAAGTCTATCAAAACTTATGGTTTCATACAAAACCAATAGGAGCCTTGTGTCTATAAAAGGATACAAGAAGGCAAGGTTACTTTTCTAATCCTATATGTTGATGACAGTCTGCTCATTAGGAATGATGTTGGAATGTTATCTACAATTAAGGGATGGCTAAATGAATAGTTCTCAATGAAGGATTTAAGAGAGGCTAGTTATATTCTGGGATCAAACTTATAAGGGATCGTAAGAACAAACTGATAGCCTTATTTTAAATATCCTACATTAGGAACAAGTTCAATAAGTTTGCCATGTAAGATTCCAAGAGAGGTTTCACACCTACTAAACATGGAATCAAACTTTCAAAGGAGCAAGCATCTAAGACCTAAGAGCAGGTTGAACATATGCATAACATTCCATATGCTTCAGTGGTTGGAAGTTTATTGTACGCTATGCTTTGTACTATACTAGATATTTGTTACGTAGTAGGACTAGTGAGTAGATTTTAGTCCAATATAGGAATGGAGCATTAGACTGCGGTAAAGTGCATATTGAAGTATCTTCGTATGATGAAGAACTTAATGCTTGTTTACTTTAGAAGTGACCTTATTCCGACATGATATACAGATTTTGATTTTCAATCAAATGTTGATTCAAGGAAATCAACTTCTGGTTCTATATTTGTTTTAGGAGGTGGCTCTATAGTCTGGAGGAGTATAAAGCAATATTATATTGCTAATTCAACTATGAAGGTTGAGTATGTTGTTATATGTGAAGTAGCAAAAGAAGCAGTCTAGCTTCGCAAGTTCCTAAATGATTTGGAGGTGGTTCCTAACGTAAATAAGGCCATTATACTTTATTGTGATAATAGTGGGGCAATGGTTAATTCTAAAGAACCTCGGAACTATGAAGCTACCAAACACATTAAGAGAAAGTATCATCTCACAAGGGAGATAATACAACGTGGTGAGGTAAATGTGGTAAATATTCCCATAGAGCAAAACCTTGCTGATCTATTTACAAAGACACTGTCTTGAAAGAGTTTTGATGGTCATCTAGCAGGGATAGGAATGAGGGATATGTCAAACTTGCTTTAGGGAAAGTGGGAGATTGTTGGAGTTATGTAAATATAATGCCTGGAAAGCAAGTATATTTATGCATAACTTAATTTTCTTCCAGTTACTTTTATAATGAAAATATTTATTATTAATGAAACAAAAGAGTTTGATTTTTATAAGTATTATATATCTAGTCAAAAGGTATCGAGATTCTTTTGTAGGTAGTATACATATACGTAGAGATGTATGGGAAACATGTATATTATAAGAATCTAAAATAGTGGATTCACAGTTGAATATTCAAGTTGGTCACTTGATTATAGTTTAGACTGTAGTGTTGTGATTTACCTCTATACAAGTAAAATAGTTTACTTTAAGGGAATGATGAGTTTCATATCATGATAGTAGTTAACTATTGATAATGGCACTATTAAATGAATCTAGAATCAAGTATGTTTTAAATAATAAAGTAGGTCATTACTTTAATCTTAAAACATACAAATAGATGTTTAAAAGTCTATGACTGAATGTTAGGCTTAGACTAATTAATTGTTAATTAGAAGCCCAAATGATATGGGCTAGACTTTGGTTTAATTAGATTAATTAGATTAATTAAATTTAATTTAATTAAAACAAAGTTATTAAAGATAATTAGAGGAGGAATTTCGGTTTTAACAGGCTAAATGTGCAGGTTCACATTTAGCATTGATTTGCTATGTTAAAGATGGTTGTAACATGCTTTATCATCATTAAATGGAGTAATGATGTTATTATTAAATGGTTTAATGGTTGTCTTTTAATGATAGCTTGTAACCTTTTAGCATTCATTGGATTAAAGAAGAAAGAGGAACATTTGATGGACCATATTCCTTCTTTCATCACAAAACCGAAAATGATATGTCTCATTTAGGTTAAAAGTCTTTTCATATAGCCATCTTAAAGACAAATGAGAAGAGTCTCATTTATTGCCTTCTTTAATTGATTAAAGAATAAAGTGATGCATTTGATGCAAATCTCTTCTTTCTTTTAATGTTAACTAAAATAAAGATGACGTGAGAAAGTGTTCTTGCGTTTTTTACTCTCTCTATCCTATCTTGCATGGTATAACCAAAAATTGCATGAGATGTGTCGCATCTTTCCCTTCATTCTTCTAAGGAAAAATCTCTTCAAGTCTTTCTTCTCCTTTCCCACTAAAGGATCTTGTTAACTTAGTTGTCCAAGAAGAACAAGTGGTAGATCGGATTTGTTGAGGATACAATAACAAGAAGAGGATACATTACTTTGGAGTGGATACATTGCCGAGGATAGGATAGCATAGCGATGAGTTAAAGGTGTAGTGAAGGAGTCAGTAATAATCTTCATCTTATGTTTATGCAAATGTTTATCCTTATACCGTATCATGTATGGCTATACATGCCGATTTGGTTATATTGCTTTCGTTGCAATTTTTATTTCTAAAAAGTTTTGAAATATACCATTATATCCAAATCATGCATGCTTTATTTTTCCGATCCAATATAAGTGTGTGCATATATGTGGGTTAGTTATAATTTATGGAATGTCATTTTTTCTCTTATTAATGAATTCCGTTGTTGATGTATCTATTTTCATTTTGTATATAAGAAAAAGAAAAAAGAGAAAAAGAGAAAAGAAAATGGAAAAGAAAAAGAAAAGAAAAGAAAGAAAAATATGTTTAAATTAAAGTATCAAAGAGGAATTGCATTTGTTTTGCAAAGTTATTCATGACTAGTTTTTCCTCCTAAAGTTACATGAAATGGGTGATTTGAGTATGATGCATATAAGGTAGATAATGCTTTGAAGGATCACCACTTATGGATATAATGTATTGGTTGTTGTCACTTGTAAGAATGATTCCTTTTAATTCCTTAAGCTTTATTAGGTTTATAGTATGAGAGCTTGAATTTGAGCTGTGAAACTTTGCATGCATCATAGCTAATGGCACCCTGTTTTGAGTTAATGTTAGTTTTTGCACTTGATATTACATTGAATGTTTTTCTTACTTCACTAGCTTTTATGGCTTTTATAATAAATTACCTAAATACATCTTACCTTAGCCTTTGCCCACATTCAACCTTGGAGAATTCATTTGATTCATATACATGTAAATCTTAGTGGTGGAGAAATGAAATGATATACAAAGTTATAGAATGTCTTCATCAATAATAGTGTTTGAGGGCACCCATAAATTTATCATATTTAAACACATTTTTTCTCAGTTTCTAAAGGAAATGATTTTCAATTGATCGTAAGTATAACCACAATCTTGAGTTCTTACTATGATGGCTATCTATTCTTAGGAAATATGGAAATTATGAAAGTGTTTTGGTTTATGATTTTGATTTTGTTATTTTGCTCAAGGACGGTCAAAAGCTAAGTTTAGGGGGATTTGATACATGTTTAATTGTTTATACATTCACTCCTTAACACTTAGTGATTAATTCTTTGAAATGCTTAAGATATTCATTTTAGTTCTTGTTTGGTTTTAGGTACAATTTAAAAGTTGAAGAGCTAAAATGAGTTAAAAGAACGTTCTTTGAGTCATCCTTTTAATGATAGAACTCATTTATCTTTATGAAACAAGAAGGATATTGATTGGGGTGAAGTTGGGATAAGAAATTGCAATAAGAACAATAATTTAACATGATTTAGGAGATACACGATTGTATGTTTACTTACACAATCGTGTACACATTCAAAAGAGGCATTTTTGACATACATTGTCGGACACACGTCTATGTATCCAAAAGTGTATCTTCCCAAAAACCTAGTTTTTCATATAAAGTGACATTTAAGTGTCTTAGGGGGGCATGAATCATTTTTGGAAGAAGAGGAGGGCCAAAAATCTTGATTCCTTGGTATCTATGGAGGGTTAATCTTCGTTCTTCAGATTTGGAGGTGAAATCGAAGCTGAAGAACATATTTAATTATTTTCTCGTTACGTATTGTTGTTCTTTCTCTCTTTAGTGATTATTTATATTCTCCTTTGCTTATTGATTTGGGTACTCATGTATGGATAATTAATATTCTTGTTCTTATTTAATTGTTTATGTATGAACCCATTGTTAGAATCTTAAATATAATACATAATCATTATTATTTTTGGATTCATTTGTGGCAAATAATGATGTTGAATAAATAGGGATAATTTATCATAGGTTAATGACTTGAGCTTGTATGGTTATTGCCTAGGTTGATATATTTTCCTTATTGGTAATGCAGCTATCTGATTAAATCTAGAGAGTTTGTTCTAGGTTACTCAATAGCTAGGCTTAGTTAAAGAGCTTATTTTGATTAAACACAATCTAAATGAAAACCAGGGTTAACAAGGCTTATTATTAATCTACGTTCAATATTTTATGAGAGAGGTTTGAAAAAAATAATACAATAAAGTATGTTTATTTATGTGTAGGCTGTAATTAAATTGAGAATCGGATTCCAAACCCATTCATCACTTTTATCACTTTTTGAATGTGTTCTTTAATTTGCTTTCGTTAGTTTAATTTCACTTTATTTTCTTATTTGAATCCAACAAAACCCTTCCAACATCCTAAACACCGATTCTTTTTGTTACAAAAGCTACACATATATTCCTTGTAGATACCATCCCTACTCGCCACTACTATAAATTTAGTTGTGCTAAGTTAGGTTTTATTTTCTGGTGAATTCGACACACAAGAGAGAGTTCAGTTAATAAATTCAATAATATGCTCCATACATGTGCACTAGTCATCTTATTTGATCCTTGACTAAAGAGATATCTACAGTAAAAATTTAGGAGATTCCTATAGGTAGGTAGTCAAACCAAAAACTAGATCGCAAAGGCAAATTAGGATGAATTATGCAAACTTAGGGAAGAGGGGGGCTTTGATTACTCCCTTAAACCTTTTTAATTAAATGTTTATAGCTAAAATATTATGGAGGCTGATAGATTGCAAAGTATCAATCTAGTTAGATGGGTTCATATATATTTCTTGATGGGAAAAATTATATCAAAGATCAAATACAAGCCTTCTTTCTTGTGGTTTATGAGGCAATTACTTAAGATGAGGGATAATTTAGTTAATAGCTTTAAATTCTTAGTAGGAAATGGGGAGACTACTTCCCTATGATTTGATAATTAGAGTAGGATAGGGCCATTATGAAATACTCAATATATGAGCAACATTCTAAGTAGATTCCTTATCGAATCCAAAATTAATTATTAGAGGACAAAGATAGTTGGCATGATTTCTCTTATGATGGTGGTAACTATAAATACTAGGTCTTTGTTAAAACCCAAGTCATAAATTAGTTTTGCCTAGATCTTTTCTTATTATATGAAGGGTTTGAATGATTCCTCCATTATGGACTATATGTATGGGAAGAAGTTTCATTCATTCTTTGCATTCCTCTATAAGTAGTTATAAAATTTACCTGTTTTTAGTAGTATAAGGTTGGATGTATATTCCTATACATGTTCCAATGATAGCATGCCTCTTTATGCCATATATTGGTTCATAATCATCTTCATTTAGTTTGATAGATCAGTAATTTGTGATGCTAAGTCTAAAACTATTAAACCTTGAAAAGGGTGTTTTTCATTTTTCAATATACCACCTTGGTTGTTGAATTTCTTATGAAGGTCACTATGATTTCATTCACCTCCTCGATAGTCTTTAGACTGTCACTTGTGCAATTGTGTCAAATAAAGTTTTGTGTACTATTTAAAACCGTTATAGAAGAATTACATCACCAGTTATAATGAATATATGTGATGTGGGCATTAAATAAGCATAGATTTATATCCCTCCTAAGCTTTATGGAATACTTCCTATTCACTCGATGCTTGATGGTCTTACGTGGTGGAAAGAATCTCATCATGCATATGTCATACACTTAATTCCTTGTCAATTGATAGAATCCAAGTTTTTTCTTGCTTTTTCATGCAATATAGAAAGCATCTCATTTAAAGCTCATCATCTACGAGGCCATTTATTGTAAATTTTTGGATTGTTGAATAAAATTCCTTGATAGATATTATTATGTCTTCACCTGGTAATCCACTAAAGTTTGAGAGTTTGTGAAGATGTAATCATTTCATCTTATAGTTCTATACCCTTTGACTTAGTTTAATGTATTAGGAACTGTAATTAATCATTGATAATTGGATATCCATTATACTAATCTTAATGGTTATTGTTATTCCATACCAAAACTTATATCATCATTATATGTAGCCATCTCTTCTCTCCTTTTTGCCCAAATACCACAAACTAATGAAGGAAATCATAAGCAAATGTAAATAAAATAAAAAGAGAAACAAAAATAAGATTAATAATAATAGCAATCATAGTTCTTCAGCAACATTATAAAAACACTTGATCAATTAAATATGTAAGTGTATAGAGTCAATTACAATAAGTTATTAAAATTGAAGTGATCTAAAGTATCAATCTCATAAAGAACTACTTATTACTCCTATTACTATTAGTTCAATAAGAAATCTAAATAAAACCAAAAAGAGCTTATTGATGATAATTAAACTAATAACTAGCTAAAATAAAGCAAATAAAATAAAGAAAGAAAGAAAATAAATAAATGTTTATGATTTGAGATTCACTTATATGGTTATCCAATTATCATGCACAATTAAAATTTTAGATTAAAATAATAATTAATCTAATGTAAACATGTGATATTTTGAGGTAATTAGCATATGTCGATACATAATTTAACAAAAATAACCTTATTAAACAGAAATAATCTATATGGTTATAACTAAATTCTATGTTACCATTATTTTTTAGTGTTAATTTTATTCTCATATTGCTTATATTACACTTCACTTGTTGCTCCTTTATACAATTCCTCTGATTGAATCTATGGTCATCAAGCATCATTGTAAGATTAACATAAAATAAATAAATTTAATCAAATTATAATAAAATCATAAGAATTCACAAAAAAGGATAAGGGTGATAATATTTAGAGAGAGAAGGTCTCCTTTCTCACTAGGATTTTTGAATCACCAGTCTAGTTTTTTCTTTAAACCATTTTTTATTGTTAGTTCTTTACTTTTCTCTTGCTTAGTTTTTAAAGATTACTTCTTACCTTTTTTCATATGGACATTGTCTCAAAACCTTTATTCCTTAACCACTTTCCTCTTCCACCATATTTGGACACCATGCCTTCTAAGATCTCCTTTCATTTTAATTCCTCCAAACCTAAATTATATCCTAACCTTCTTCCTTTACCATGCCCTGGACTAATCCAATATTTATCTCTAAGCTCTTTGGTAGTTGTTGATACCCCTTTTTCCTCTAATCCCCCTTTTCTCTCTTCTCCTTCTCATTTTCTTACTCTTTCTTTGAAATCCAATGGTTCCTCCTTGCTTCCCACCCTTATACATGTTTCTCATAACCCATCCTCCCCTACCTATATTCCTATTATGAAATCCTCAAAATCTACTATAGTTACCTCTTCTTCCCTAACTCCTCCTCCCTTAAGATCATTCAACCCTAAATCTTCTTCCTCCTATTCTAAGGTTTTAAATCCTGTGTTAAGTGATGGTGAACTATTAATGAAGCTCTAACTAATACTTAATGTTAAAGAATCTCCAATAATATCCCCTCTCTTGGAAAAACTATAAGCTAGAGCAACAAAGTGGAAAACTACTTTAGTGTGGTTTTTTCTTGATAAAATATATGCATATCCTTCAAACAAAGCTTATATTAATGTCTACTCTATTTTGAGTTAAGTTATATTAATTTTTTTCCATTAGCAATCGATTCAATTAATGACATTTGTAAACTATTTTCAAAACATCATTCTACGTTAGCTAAAGATTTTTTTGAATCAATACTAGTTAAGACAACGAAATATTCTCCCTAATTACTTTAGGGTGATGAATCCTACCTTCATCACACAGCTACTTCCATATAGTTTATACTATATCTAATGACTACCGATTGAATGAATCATGATTAAATAGGTCATAGGTAGTATCAAAACATAGCAATCTCTATATAAGATAACTGGAGACCTCAAGTTAAAGGATTGCTTATATAATCATCACAATGAAAATTCCATAAACATACAAGTACTGCCCTAATTAGATTTCTCATATTGGGTCTCCTTAGAGAACTTGTTCTTTAACTAGCACCCGCACATTTGCTTAAATATCTCCATAGTTTAGCCTATAAGATCGACTACCATTTTCATAAGGAAAAACAAAATATGCGCTAGTCTGTTTTACGTTCTATTAATGTGTAGTCTTAATAAAATAATGAATAGGAGCAATTTAGGGATAATACATAAATGTAATATCAATCTCATAAATATAATCTCATTATAATTTGATTTGCAATGTATAATTATCCCATAGACTTTATCATATACATCTAAACATGTACAAGATAAAGAATATCTCTAAAATATTTTGACATTAAACTACAATCAATTAATTGGTTGTAGGGTATAAACTAACACATCAAATGCGTGTAGCTTATCTTATTCATTTCTACATGCCACCTATTGTAAGTCGCTCTCCTTTCCTTCCAACCACCATCTTAACAATCTTCCATTCATAACATCTGCCTAGATCAAACAACTCTTACGTTGCCTTTAGCTAGTTCCAGCCATTGGTGGCATCATTATGGTTCTCTAACCATAACAGTCGTGACTTCACACCAAAGAATTTCTTCTTAACAATACTTTCACATAAGAGAAGCCACAGTTAAGTCACATTCATAAAATTTTTAACCAAAATTTTATCACCCTCATCTTCTTAAAGAAACCCTAGCAAACCCTAGCTTCTACTACCAATCTCTAACCATTCCACTGCCATCTACTTGCAACACTGCCTTCAGTGTCACTATTGCCTATTCTTTTCCATTAGTCAACTTACTACTATAACTGGCTAGATTCATCCTCATACGTCAACAATGTTAGGAGGAGTAAAGAGAGTCTCTAGCTACAACCTCCTCTATTAATCATAACATTAGTTGTTTCATACTTTTAGCTTCTCACTGTCACATATAGTCATCGACATGTGCTTCTCGGCATTGTCTGATCACTGACAGTCCTACTTAGGTCTGTTATTTGTATGATTTCACTCTTTACAAAGTTGTGAAAAAATCCTACATTTGATCATGTCTTCTTACCCTCCTCGAAGTCACACCAGCACCATCACCAAATAGCCACAATTGTTAGTAAATATACAGATCCACATTAGGGCTTTGTATATATGGTTTGTGGAAGCAAAGGAACCTCTGACGATTTGGTGGAATCAAATCACCCAAAGATGTTCTTGCATTTTAAATATTATGAGAACTCAGAGAGTTCATCCTACTTAATAATATTAACCAAACGTGTAACAAAAACATCCTAGCCTCTCTAAATGATTAAGAGGCTAAGTATTTCAACACAAGAGCATGCAAGACAATCAAAGGATAGAAACATAAGGAAAGCAAGAGAAAGTGGAAATTGCTTTAGGGAGAATCTAATGTGCAAGGTGAAGAAAGGAAATATAGTTCAAGAATAAATATGAAGAAACCTTATCAAAGACCCTTCTCCATTCCCCCGGAGGAAGGCAATATCCAACGTCATGAGGTTCTAAGAGAATCTTAACAATAAACTTGGACTAAGGAGAGATGAAATTAATTAGATGAAGGAGTAAGGAAAGAAGAACCATACAGAAGCTTCTCACCTACGAGTGTCAGTTGTGAAACAAAGCTTCCATTGCCACTGGAGATTACAACCCTAATTAAGGAAGACTAAAGGCATCAGACAACAAAGGAGGGGGAAGTTTACTTCTTTTATCCAGAACCTTCACTAATCTTGAAGTGTCATCATCATTTGTTAATATATTGTCTTAAATGCATAGTCATTTTTGATAAGCATGACGTTGAGCAATCGTTGGATGTTTCGACGACGTTGAGCAATCGTTGGATGTTTCGACAAGGGAGTGTAAAAACTCTGAAAGTTGTATTACTATCTTCTGAAATATTTTCAATATATACTCAATTAATTTAAAAAAAATAATTTTGAAAATAATACACACTTAACCCAAAGAAGCCACAATATCCAAAACACTAATAACAAACATATAAAAAGACCATGAGTCTCTTATTCTTGTTACAGTTTATTGATTCTCCTTATTGTGATTGTAAATCTAGTCCCTTATAATGGAAAAAAAGTTGTATGTTTAAAGATGATAACTTTCGAATTTCACAAACCTATGACTTGCAACTAAACATTTTGGATCTTAATCAAATATAATTTGAATAATTGGTTCTAGGGTTTTGTAAGGTTAACAAGTTATTCATAAATGCGATATAATATTATTTTAAGACTAAAGGTGGGCAACTTTTACAATGTCAATTCCCAAATTTTGATGAGTAATAATGAAAATTTTCATTTAAGTTTGGATGGATTGTCAAAGACCTCAAAATTAATTTTAATTCAATAAACTCCTACAATAATCAAAGAACTACATCGAATCCCAAGAGAACTAAAAACTCGTTTCTCAATTTTACTTAATAAAACTAAGTAGGAGTTTATGATTACTTAACTAATGAACTAAAATAAACAATGAATTAAAATAAATCAACTAAATATTAAAAATGAGAAATTCTATTTCACTTACCTTTGATTCAAAAGAAGGATCTCATCAAATTGTATATTTGATCATTGGTTTACAAAGAATAATTTTCATAATTTAAGAAGTTAGTCCAAAACCTATTATGATATCCGTAATAAGTCTCATTTTCTCATAAATTAATTTGTTTAAACATAACATTTAAACCAAAACTTAACATTAAATGATTGATTATGATAGCATTTCTTATCAATTAACTGATAACAATAAGCTTAATGAAAAAGACTAAACCCTAAATCAAATAATTGAGATAGCTACAAGTATTTAATTTAGTTTTCCTTTTTTTGTAAGTTAAATATACAAATTCATTAAAAAAAAGCTTATTTGCTACTTATGCTAATAATTCCTAATAATTATGAATCACTAAATTCATGAATAGCTATAGAATAATAAATAGAAAATTAATTTGTTAGATTAATTAATTTTGATTACTTATGAAATAAAAGAATAAGAAACAAGAAATACTAGGATTAAAATAAAAATGTAGGTTTAGAACAAAAAGCTTACAATTAGAGTTTGGAATCCTGGAAATTAAATATTTTAATTTAGCCACTTATAGCTATTGTTTCAAGACCAAAAAATAGATGAAAACATGAAAGATGAAGTGAAAACACAAAGGGAAACCAAAAAAAAATTATTGAGAAGGTGTGTGACATGTTTTCTCTTCTTTCTTACCCTAAAAACTAACTTCTTTCAATATTATAGAAATTATCTTTTAAACAAATTCATATCCCCACATAATAGCGTTAGGAATAAGTCGCCTAATTGAACTAAAATCTTGTAGTACAACTGGCTTTAGGGGTGATCTCATCTTATCTACTACAACAATCTGTCATCTTTTTTCCAAATTTTGTAACTTTGATAAATAAGGTTCCAATTTGATCAAATCTCCATTTGTCATCTCCTAAAATAAAATAAATATTAGTTTCACCAATTAAGCACCAAAATAATTAAACTAGTTTCTTGAAAAGAATTTAGATTTAAAGCTCAACAAATTAAGCATGGAATGACATTGATAGATTTAACTAAGTCTATTACGGCATGCTTAAATGTCTTATCACCAATGAGACAACAAAGTGTAAACATATCTAGATCTTTGAATTTTTTTCAAAAATTTCTATTTATCACATCTAATACATTCTTACCCAAAATTATTCTCTCTCTACTCTTCAGCTTCCTTTTATTTATGTATAGTTTTTTTAAGAACTTTTCATGTTTTAAATTTTGCTTCATGGATTTTAGAAATGGTATATTTAGTTCATAAATTTTGAAGGTCTGTAAGATCTTTTTCTCATTTCTCAATGATATTACTCACATTCTCCTTAAGATCCACGACTATTTATGAAGGTAAATTTCCTTATGCTTTTGTTTCTAATTTACTAACAATAGTTACTAATTAAGTGGTATGCTTTCCTAAGTTCTCAAGGCTTGCATTTCTTATAAGTGCCTTAACAATTTCATCCAAATTCATTCCTGAATTTGAAAATTAAGATTGAAAATATGTAGGGGTTTGAAGTTATCTATTGAAATTGTGAGGTTAGTATCATTGTTAACCTCTTTGATTTCTATAGTTAAAGTTTGGATGATCCCTTAATCCAAGATTATAATGATTATAATAAGGGTTATATTTCCATTGAGGTTGACTAGGAAATCCCTATACTGTGTTAACTTCTTTAAGGTAGTTTTTATTGCACTATGGGTATGTAGGATGCTAAGGAATGAGCATATTCCATACAATCATACTGATTATAATTAACTTATAGTCATTTGATAAACCACAGTAGTTAAATATGAAATCTTATCCTCAAGGTTAGTATTACTTACCTCATTCATGCATTTAGTAGCTCCACCCATCCTTATCCCGATTTGTTGATAATGTTGGCCATGTTTGTAATCGATTATCTAGATACTTATGGTGTTTTGTTTACAAAAGTTCCTCCACTAGTTCCATCAACCATACTTCTATCCATTGGCAATAGCCTTTTATAAAATTTGGTCAAGGATATGATGTTGTAGATAACTATCACTTAACTACTTAAATGTCTTCTAATATTTATACAATGTTTCTCCAATGAATTGTCTTATCCCAAATATATGCTTTCTTATATTGGTAGTTTATGATGCATGAAGAAATTTATCCAAAAAATATTTTCATTTCATTATATGTTGTCACTATGCTAGAGTCTAGATAATAAAGCCAATCCTTTGCCTTATCTTTTAATGAGAATGGAAAGGCTATGAGATTCATTTATTCTTTTGTCACTCTTTATGGCTTCATTCCAGAATAAACAACATGAAATTCTTTCAAGTTTTTATGTGGATCTTCATCTTTAAGGCCCAAAAAGATAGAAAGTAAGTGAATCAAACTAGATTTCAATTTGAAATCCACCTTAAAATCTAGAAATCTTATACTTAAAGATTATTGATTTAAATTTGGTATTGCTAACTCTCTCGATTATGTAATGTTTGGATTTTCCATCTTTTCTTCAACTTCTTTAGAATTAGAATCTCTACAACCATTAAATATATCTCAACTTTCAGTTTTGGAGAGGAATGACCTTTTCCTTGCTTAGTCTTCTTACTTAAATGGCATAATGTCTTCTTAATTTATAGATTACATTGCAATTCACCTGTCTGAGAAGAACAAGTCATATAAGACAAGAGATTAGTAGTAAACTTAAAATAAGATAAAGAAACTAAAATAGTTACCAATAATATTTCCAAAATTTTGGATAGGTTGTCAAAACCCCTAAAATTATTTCAAATTTATTAAAGTTTTTTAGTAGTTATGAAACCAGGTCGAATCTCAAAAGAACTAAAATTTGGTTTCTTAATTTATATTGATAAAACTAGGTGGGGGTTTATTATTAATTAACTAATGAACTAAAATGAACAAGGAATCAAAATAAATCAAGTAGTTATAAATTCAAATTTACTTAAGTTAGTTGGATTGAAGGATCTCTTTCAATTGTAACTTTGATCGCTAGTCTAAAAAGAATAATTTTTACAATTCATGATGTTAGTATAAAACCTATTAAGATAGTCATAACAAGTCTTAAATTTTCTTGAATTAGTTGGTTCAAACCCAGCATTCACACTAAAACTTACCATTAGTCGAATGGGTATGAAAACATTCCATATCAATTGAATAATGGTAATAAGCTTAATAGGAAAGACTAAACCATAAATTAAATAATTGAGAAAGCAATGACTATTCAATTTAGTTTTCTTATTTCTTATAAGGTAATTATGCAAATTCATAAATAACTTATTTACTAATTGTACCAATCACTCATAGTAATTATAGACCATTAAATTCATGATCAGTTATAGAATAATCAAAATCAAAATATTTTTTTCAATAATTTTGATTACTCATGAAATAAAAGAATAAGGAATAAGGAATACTTAAATTAAAAAGACATCATAAAGTTACAACTAGATTTTTGAATTCCCTTGAGTTGGAATATTTAGATTTAGACATATATGGCTATTATTTCAACACCAAAAAAAAATCAAAAGATGAAAGATGAAGAGAAAACACAAAGAAAAAAAACAATTATAAAGAAGGTGTATGACATTTTTTCTCTTCTTTCCTACCCCAAAAACTAATTTCTTCCAATATTCTAAAGATTATCTTTTAAATAATTCCAAATCCTTACATAATAAGGCTGGGAATAAGTCTCCTAATTAAACTAAAACTCTTGTGAATTTAGATTTAGACGTGATTTTTCCTTATCCACTACAGCAATCTATTAAATATTGCTCCAATTTGATCAAACACTTTAACAGACAGTGTTTCACTCTTTTCATTTTTTAAAAAAATTCATGAGTTTGACAAATAGTATTCTAATTTGATCCAATCTCCACTTATCATCTCTTGAAACTGGTAATGCTATTGCCTGCAACTAAATTCAAAAGAAATCACTTCCATTAATACACTTTAATATAGTAACGGTAAACGGATATTGTTCTCACGAGGAATCTTAACAGCAATGAAACTACGAATTCAAATGGAACAAAGTAATGAAATTTGAGGTGGGGGGTTAAATTCAAGCAATATAAGAGCAGTATAAGAAAAATTGCAAATCGAAAGCAATAATTGAATATGAAAAATTAATGGGAAAATACCTTGGTTTCAGGTCACCGATGTTATCACGCTAATATGGATCCTCGATATAAAATTGCAATCATTAGCAAACATTCATTGGAAATATTTTCTCTTAAGTGTAATAACTAGAAGCATGTATCCTACCATTCTTATTAAACAACAACCTAGATATGATCGTAGATTTAATTGAATAATAGCTTTACGAACCAAGAACCAATGAGCAAGTGAAAAACATGTACGACATGCAATCAATCAAGCAAATATCTCCTTAGAATTTTCCGACTCTAACATAGAGAAGACAATCCTAATTGCTACTTATGATTAGTGAAACTGAACGTCATATTTTGTTAATCTAGCAATTGAACACGTTAATCCTAGTTACGCACCTAGAAACCAATGAATTCAATTAGAAAGAGCAGATCAGAAGATATTCAATGTTTATTAACAACGTAAACTTTATTCAAAAAATCTCACACATATTAATGGATAACATGGATCCCCTCAACCAATACAAAAAGTTTAGCTACTCATACTAGAATTGAAAATGAAAGAAATAACAAAGTGTAAAGTCTCCATCCTTGGTTCTTTGTTGAAAAACACAAAAATACTAATGGATAAAGTGCAGAAAACGTAAAAAGATTGAAAGAAAATAGTAGAAACAAAAATCTCTAAAAAAAAAATAGCCTCTTGTGAATAGTGATCTTCTCTCCTTTTATGCTTATTTTTCTGATTTCCCTCCTATCTTTCCTTGATTCTCGTCCGATACTGTACCCTCCAATTTCAGGTGGTCAATCCCCTTGAAAGATGGCAATATAATCTTCAAAGATTATGAGAATCTCGAATTTGACTTTTAAAAATTACTCTACAGATTTATTCCATCCTTAGGCATGCCCACGTTTAGTCATTGAATTGCTGTCAAAATAGAAATTTTGGATTTTCTTCATTATTTTGCATCTTTTTGATTCAATTTCATCTTGAAGGTGTTGAAAATCATCTACAAACAATTACAAGATAATTCCATTAATTTCGGATAATAATTTCAACACGTTAAAGATAATTAAGTATCAAATAAGTACAAATTGATGACTTAACAGAAAAAAATAAATATTAATTTTACTAATTAAGCACCAAAAATAATCCAAAATAGAAGCAAAAAATCCAATTAACATTATCACGTAACATCTTATCAAAGTTGTAGAATTAATCATCTTTGACACAACTATTGGAAATTAGGGGTGGGTCTAATATTTGATCCCTTATACACCGAAATAATAAGGAAAATTTTTACTTTATGAAAAGACAAAATTACTTAAAATTCTATAAAATGATTAACAGGTAAATTATAATAAGCATGAATCATAATTCATACCTTATTCTAAAGCTTTATCCTTTTTCTTATTGTTTCCCTCAAATTGTTTTTGAAATCGATTCATCTTAACCACTTTATCTTTGTAAATTTTTGGCCTCTAATGGTATCCATATAACAAGTTAAGAGAACTATTCAACTATTATAGAGAGGGTTAGGTAAGGAGTGCTAGCCACTTTAGAGCCTAAGCCTATTTGTAATAAAAATTTGACATTTTATTAATTTAAAATAAAATAAAATATAATTATATTTAAATTCATCTCAGTATTGACTAGCACGCATATTCATTGCACAAAACACATTATCTTACATAGGAAGGTTACTAAAGAACTTGATCGAATCATTAAGCTTTTCTTTGGTTGGGCAAAATAAGAAACTCAAAAAAGTCCAAAATCAAATGGAGTGAAGTAACAATTCCAGAAAGACAAGGGGGATTAGGAATTGTATCAATCCTTTTAATGCAGAACATGTTTACTTGTAAAAAGATATGAAGATTGCACATGTATAATAATCTTATATGGATCAAATGTATTCATGAAAATTATCTAAGAGATCAAAATTTTTGGCAGCTGCAAACTACTGGGGACAATTCATAGTGTTTCATACATATGCTAAACTTGAGAAACACTATCTACCCTTGTCTAAAATACAAGTTTAGGAATGGAGAAAGCATTCGACTATGTTATGATAATTAGACAGAATACAATCCACTAATGTAAAGGAATAAGATCTCTTATCTCAGTAATATAATTCCACTTAATACTAAAGCCTCTTCTGTTGGCCCCTGAAATTTTTTTATAACTAAGCATGATTAAATTGACTTTGGGGTCTCGCTAGATTTATATGTGTTAGAATTAATGATCTTGCTAATGTGTGTAAGATAATACAACATATGTTAAGGGAATTGAAGTATTAAAGTAGTAAGAGTGTGTAAGGGCAATTTTGGCAAGTCACATAAGTTTAGAAACAATAAGGCTTTAAATGAAGGGAAAAATGGACATTGTGAAATCATTAAGGGTATAAAAGGAGAAGATGAAGGGTGTGCTTGAGTTGGAAGAAGCCAAAAACATGATTGGAGAAAAGAGAGGAGAGTGAAGCATGAAAAAAAGAAGAGAAAGAAGAGAGTATGCTAGGTTTTGATTTTTCATAGTCTTAAAGAGTGTTTTTAAGCCTGTGCAAGAAGGGAAAAAGGTAGAGAAAGATAAGAGCTTTCTTTTGAACCAAACATTCCTTCATTCAGTGAAGGTTTAAGGTAAGAACATTTTAATGTTTTGCATTTTGGAAGGGTTTTGGTTTATGAAGCTTAGAAAATGCATGGGTTTAAGTATTCTAGGACCCATTTTATGCATATGTTTCTTTGGGTTCTCATTTGGAATTCCTATTGATTTTGGGATTTGTATCATTATTGAAGAAAATCAAGGGAGGCAAGAGGAGCAAGAAGAGAGGCACATTTGAGCAAGTTATAAGCAAGGAAATTCAAGGTGGGTTTCACTTTTATAATTAAGTAGTAAGCCATTAAAGTTTCTGTCAAAAAATGACAATAAATGATTTTCAACTACTTTTTTCGTGTGCATTTATTGTTTTGTATATGTTGTAAGAATGTGCTACATGGTTGTATATGAAATGTGTTGATGACTGATGAAAAAAACTTTGAAAAGGGATTTCTTTTTGAAAAGATGCATGTTTATGGAATCATGTTTTCAAGAATGGTTTTTTTCAAAATGTGTATCAAGTATATGAAAAGCAAGTTTTCAAGAAGTGCCATTTTGGGCAACAAGTTTACAAGTTATGAAATGTGTGTTATATGGGTATGTGGTAGTCCCTCAAGAATGTCACGTGCATGTTGACCAAGTTATAGGCTTCTCCCGCCTGCTCGTTAGTGGCACGAAGCTCCTATATGGACTCCCTCAAGTTTACTACTACATAGGACCATTATATGGAAATGTGTAGTGCCTTATGTTTTTGGACCTACCCAAACCATTCTATTATGCTTATGTCATGTTAACAAGTTTCATGCATTTATGTTTTGTAACTTGTGAATTTTTGGATGAAAATCTAAGAAGCAAACATTTTACGAACTCAATGAAAACTTTTCTATGACAAAAAAAATGTTCTCAAAAGTCTTGCTTATTCTTATTATAACATTGTTACCCACGAGCTTGAGCTCACCCCCCATTTTCCTCCCCCACATCCAGGTGATGAGCAAGATATCAAGTAGACAAGGGTCAAGGCATCACTCCAATTTTTATATATTTTGTATTTGAAGCAAATTTTGTAAAAAGAGGCTTTAGTTGCATTTTGAGCAAATTATGGATTATGTACCTTCTGTATTTTGTAACTTTAAGATATTAATGTATTTGCGGCTTGAAATGCCCACTAAAGCTTTGTAAGACTCTTATCTTTTGATGCAAATGGAATATAATTGCATTTTTTATCATAAATCTCTTTTAAGTTTGTGCATTGCATTTTTAAGTTTTCATTAGGGAAAAGTTTGTGTTCGTACTTCAAGGGAAGGTCTAGATTAATCTAGACTTATTTAGGCAAGTGTGCCTTCTAGGAAGTTGTAGGTCTTTTCTTTATTTTTCCAACGATATATAACCTAGAATTGTTGGACATCTGGGTTAAAAGTTGTGGTCCTTAGAAGGGGAGTTACTTAGGAGTGTAAAGATGCTTCGTCTATAAAGATGCATCGTCTGTAAAGATGTATCGTATATGAAGATGTATCATCTGTGATGATGCCATCACATCTGTATGGATGTATCGTCTGTAAAGATGCATCGTCTGCGAATAGGTATCCTTTGTGATGACATCATATTGTCTTAAAAGTTGTATCATCTTAAGTTGACTTTGCTTCATCTTAGGTTGACTCCTTATCGTCTTAAAAGTTGCATCGTCTTAAGTTGACTCCACTTTGTATTAAGAGTTGCATCGTCTTAAGTTGACTTTGCTTCACCTTAAGTTGACTCCGATTCATCTTAAGAGTTGCATCGTCATAAGTTGACTTCGCTTCACCTTAAGTTGACTTTGCATCATCTTAAGTTGACTCTGCTTTGTCTTAAGAGTTGCATCATCTTAAGTTGACTTTGCTTTGTCTTAATTTGACTCTGCTTTGTCTTAAGAGTCGCATCTTCTTAAGTTGACTTTGCTTCATCTTAACTTGACTCCGCATCGTTTTAAGAGTTACATCGTCTTAAGTTGACTTTGCTTCATCTTAAGTTGCTTCATTTTAAGAGTTGCTTCATCTTAAGTTGACTCTGCCTCGTCTGTCTTTCCGTTTCATCTGCCTTTCTGCTTCGTCTGTCTTTCTGCTTCATTTGCTTTCTGCCTAGGTGACCAATACTTCTCCTTTTGTACACTATTCATCTGATGCTATCGTCTGCTCCATTTTTGACCCTTCAAGCGATAAAATCCACTTTTGAGGTCTGCATGGAAATTGTAGATCTCGAAGGCTTCTTTTAAAACACTCTAAGATGGTATTAATCTAATATCCCAAATGACAATTATGCTAATTGCCCCAAGACAGGTGCAATATGATTGAGGTCAAAATCTTGTGTGTTTTTTTAGCCATAACCTTGTTATAGATCTCCAAATGAGATGAATCTTGTCTCTAATTAAACTAGAGGCATAAAGCCTCAAATGTTCTAAACAAGTCTATTTAAAATTTCGTTTTGGGGTTTCCCAAAATTTGTTCAAAAGTAGGAAAAGGGAGTTGCTTTGATGTCTGTCTTAGTATGGGCTAGCCACTCATGTGGGATGGTGACTAAAGAGGGTTCCTTGAAATAACCCTATAGGATATTTTGCTCATGCTTTATAACTCCAAATGTTGGGCTTTGAAGTCAGGGTCTAACATTTTATGGTATCAGAGCAAGAGTTGGGTTCTGGAAATGGGACCCATCAGATATGGTATAAGAGCAAGAGTTGGGTTCCGGAAATGGGATCCAACATCTTCCCTCAGTCAGAATGGCTTGTGTAAAAGAAACTTTAGAGGTTTCAGCTCCTTAATTAAGCACTTTTTTCAAATCCCTTAATGCTATAGGGATGAAAGTATCTAGTTAGCAAAAGCTGAAAGAGTGTTTGCCAACAAATCTTGTAACTAGATCTTCAGCCTCACATGAAGAATGTCCCCTAGTATGATTTTTTATAGAAGGACTCTTGTAAACCTAAAGGTGATTTTATTACAGGGATGGCTATTAAGAATAGACTTAAAACTAGTAACAGGTAGTTTGGTGCTTATATGATCCAATATTTGTGTTGTGTAAAGAAGTTAAAGAAGATAAAGACCATTTGTTCTTTCAATGCAAGTATTCTAGATCAATTTCGAGTAGAATTATGCATCTGTTGGCAGAATATTTCCAAACTTAAGTTTAGCATGAAAAACTGTCCTAGATCACTATAATTGCTAAAGTTTAAAAGCATAATGGAGCAATCTTCAAGGTAGCATTCACTACAGTAATTTATTCCTTGTGAAAAGAAGGAAACAAGTAGAAATCATCTAGCAAAGCACATTACTAACTAGATTAGGGCTACAACAATAGCGAGAAATGCTTATAACAACCTGTCAACTAAACTAAAAAACATATGGCATTTGTAATTTTGTAAAAATGATATGATCTTGTCTCTTTGCCAGATTAGTTACATGATGTAAGATCTTGTTGTATCATAAAAATGTCGTAATGTTGGAATAACTTTGCTATGATTAATGGAATTTATTCATTTTTAAAAAAAGATCCAAGA
Source organism: Erythroxylum reticulatum (assembly GCA_025504915.1). Lineage (NCBI taxonomy): Eukaryota > Viridiplantae > Streptophyta > Magnoliopsida > Malpighiales > Erythroxylaceae > Erythroxylum > Erythroxylum reticulatum. Next base: position 13,418 of record JANSVA010030358.1, on the reverse strand, counting down.
TCTCGTATTGATCTTTATTTATTAAATATCTTATATTTAATCATCAAGTTTCTCAAACTTTACGATTACATCCAACTTGATTAAAACACTTTTCTCTCCCAAACATGTTCTTTTTTTATGACTCATTATGTTCCCAAATATGTTAGTAATGGACATAAATTGTAACTTTAAATCATATTTAGGATTAGATAAATTAAACTCCTCTAATTTGGCTTTAATTTTCTTATTAAATAATTTATATCCATAGATCAAGATTGAATTCTAGCTATGCATCATGACCACCTAAATATATAAGAATATCCGACTGGTTTTAACTAACCTTTTTATGTATGATTTTTCTTATAATTCAATCATTTCATCATATATGTTTCGATTAGATATAGAGTATGGAAATAATGTCTACACTATTTGATTCTAATCATGTTAGTTCACTAGGACTAGTAATTAATTAAATTAAATGCATTTAAAAATTATTTACAAAGTGTCATCCTACATTGGCCAAGTATTTTTTAGAAATAATACTAATTAAGAACAAGGGAACATTCTCCCTAATTATTTAAGGGTTATAAATCCTATATTAATCACACAACTACTAATTTTTGCTACATCTAATAACTACTAATTGAGCTACCCTTGGTGAGAATAGGTCATAAGTTGCATCAAAACATAACAATCCCTATATGAGATAACTCTGGAGATCTTAAGTGAAAGGATCACTTATAAAATTATAACAATGAGAATTTCTACAGACATTAATGTAATGTTCAAATGGAATTCTCATATAGAGTCAGTGTAGTGAACTTGTTCTCTAATAAGCACCTATACATTTGTTTAAGTGTCCCAATATTTTAGCCTATGAGATCGACTACTTCATTCATAATTATTAATGTCAAATCTTAATAGAACAATTACTAGGAAAAATTTAGGGATAATATATAAATAGAATATGAATCTCATAATTATAACCTCATCTTAGTTTCATTTACAATTTATATTTATTCCATGGACTTTATCATATACATCTAAATATGTATATTATAAGGAATGCATTTAAATACTTAAGTCACTAAACTATAACCAACCAATTGGTTGTAGAGTATAACCCTATAAGTAAGAATCATTAAGCAATTTGTATTAGGAAAAACTCTTAAGTACAAAGCAGTAAGTGAGACATTTTTATCAAACAATCTTACTTTGAGTTCTGAAATAACGATGTGACTTATGAGGAGTTAGGTATATCATACAAATTGGAGCACAGAAAATCATTATTGGTTGAAATCATTTTTTAGTTTGTTATCATTTGTTGCTCTTAATCTATCTTTAGTAGCCCTATTGCCTATCCTCTCTTCAACCAATCCCTAGTTTATCAAAGTTCCAATAAAAATTACCTAGGATCAAAAACCACTTCTAGAAAATGACAACACTCACTTTATCCTTATGCATACATGAATTTCTATTTAAAGCTCCATTTCTCCAAAAATTATTCGTTTTTCACTATAATACCAAAATAATTCATATATTCTAGGTTAAATGACATCTTTATAAAGTGCATCCAACAATGGGACTCTAATAAATGACATCTCATATTTTTCTAGTTAAAGTTGATAATCTATTGTTATTGGTATAAACTAAAAACAAGATACTCTCTTTTACTTTTTTATTACAATAAGCAATCCATATATTTCTTAGCATTTAGCCATTTTATAATTCCATAGAGAATTGAGAAGTATAAAGTTCTATCATTTACTTTTTCACCTTCTTTTCCACCATAAGCATTTCTGCACTTCTCACATAGACAATAACTAGATCATCCAATGTTTGCCTTTTGATAAATGTAGATAAATTTGTCTATCGAGTAGCCACGTTGATCGTGTACAAAATTGGAAGTGCTCCTTATATATGACTCATTAAGTTTCCAATATGTTATTAATGGTTATAAAATATAATTATAATTCATAATTATAATTAGATTAAATACATCTAATTTTAATTTATTTTTAAATTTTCAATTAAATACTTTATAGTCATAGATAAAGATTAATGTCTAGCAACATATCATGACCACTAAAATATTAGTAACATCAAAGTGATTTGACTTAACCTATCATACATAATTATAACATATCATTTTATCAACCAATGTTCCAATTAGATAAAGAGTATGGAATTAATGCCTAAAAAATCGGAAGTGCTCTTTATATATGACTCATTAAGTTCCCTATATGTTATTGATGATTATAAAATATAATTATAATTCATAATTATAATTATATTAAATACAACTAATTTCAATTTATCTTTAATTTTTCAATTAAATACTTTATAGTCGTAGATAAAGATTAATGTCTAGCAACATATCATGACCACTAAAATATTAGTAATATCAAAGTGGTTTGACTTAACCTATCATACTTAATTATAGCATATCATTTTATCATCCAATGCTTCAATTAGATATAGAGTATAGAATTAATACCTACTCAATTTAGATTCAAACATATCCATTCTTAATAATTAATAATTGATTTATAGTATATATTTTATAATATTCTTTTTAAATATTTGTTCACTTTAACTAAGGAATTTCCTAAATCACTACTAATTAAGAATAAGGAAATATTCCCTAGAATTACTTTAGGTTAGAGATTCTTGTATTAACTAACCCATCAATCTTTATATAGTTTATATTATATCTAAATATTATTTACTAATATATTTTGATTAAAATTTGTCATAAGTAGTTTTAAAATATATTAATTCTTATGACATACCTTAGGAATCAAGTCTAACGCTAAATTATATAACTATCATAATGAGAAAATTTACAGTCATACAAAAAAGATCCATTTAGGATCCTCATAATTAGGTGAATTCAATGATGTTTTCTAATAAGCAGGCATATATTTGTTTAATTATCTCTATACATTAGTTTATAAGACTATTTCTTTACAAGGAAGAAACATATACAAAAGTCAATCTATGTTATTAATGTCCAATTTAATATAGAAATGACTAAGAATAATTTAAGGATAGTATATAAGTATACTATAAATCGCATAATTATGCTCTCATCATAATTTCATTTATAAAAATATATTTATCCCATATACTTTATCTTATACTTTGGTTAATTAAACAAACATGTATAAGATAAAAATGTCTTTAATTAATTATGTCCTAAAATGTAAAACTGACGGATTAGCTATAGATTATAAACCAATAAAGGTCAATGCATATATACAACAACAATCTTATATAATCATATGTCAAAAACAATATTATAGAATTTAACATTAATATTTAATAAAATTGAGAAAATTTAAAATCACCAATCAATTTTTGCAAACACTTAAATGGAGTAACAAAAATTTTGATCAACAAGTCTACAAGAATTTTATATAAGTGACAAAGATGATAGCAAGTTAAATTGCCTCAAGATGATGGGAATAAAACATTTTCTTAAAGCTATACAAACTTCAAAATAATGGACCCATGATGAGAGGCTTGAATAGATTACTAATAGTTCAACAAAAGCATCAAAAGAAATTGGAGATCCATTATATAATGTTGGAAGATTATTAGAAAAAAGCATAGCAAAGAAGGAGAAAAAAGCTCTTAATGACCTAATGGTAGATCTTTATACAAGGAATGAATCTTTGTTACTTCAAGAGACTAAATTTAAGCCTATGATGTTGATTCAAGCGAACGAGTAAGCTTTTGAAAATGGTTATATAACCTAATCGAAACTAGACTAAAAAAAACTAAAGTCAATCTTTCACTAAGTGTACATAGTGTAGGAATAAATGCAAACTAGGACCAAATTTAAACTTTTAACTACTGCTAGACTCATCATTGTACTTATGCATATTGTTCTAAAACAAAATTTTCATAGGCTTTAAAAGTTGGACTGGCATTGGAATTATGTTTTTGTTAGTTTTTAAATTTTTAAATTTTGTTTAGATGGGGATCGACTTACCTTTGAAAGTTATTTGTATCTATTTCTTTTTAAGATTTTAACCTAAACAATTCCTTATCTAGCCTAAACATTTTTTGCAATGACTTGTTTATTTTATTTACTTATTTTATTTATTTCTTGTTTGTGTATTTATTTACTTATTTTATCTTTTATTTTTATTCTTTACCTTGTTATTATTTAATTTTATATTCTTATTTGTACTTATCTTTTTTATCAATATCCTTTATGTTTATGTTTATTTTTATTATTATTTTTATTATTTTTAATATTTATATTTTATTATTCTTTATTTTTAGTTTTATTTATCTTTTATTTTTATCTTGTTATATCTTTATTATATTATTTATTATATTATTTTATTATATTTTTATTTGAACGTATTTGTTTATATTTAGTTTTACTTTTATCATTATTTATTATTGTCCTTTATGTTTATGTTTATGTTTATGTTAATATTTATGTTTATTTCTTATTTTTATATATTTTTATATATTTTTATTCTTTATTCTTTATTTTTATTTTATATATTTTTCTTTTAATTTTAGTTTTGATTTTTCTTACAAATACTTCCCAAAAACTATTTTTGACTTTTGTGCTTTTCTTTTCTCTTTTTCTTATGGGTCTATCGAAAACAACATTTATATTAGTTAGGGGTAAGATTGCATACTTCTGGATCTCCCCAAACTATGAGAGTCAACGAGACTTCTACTAGATTATTGTTGTTGTTGTTGAAGCTTTCTTGTTGATGTAAGAGAGAGTTTATGATTCTCACTAATTAATTAAAAATTTTTAGAGATAATTTCCTCAAATTTTTAGAGAAACTCTTATTTTAGGTTCTTTAAAAAAATTAAGATCTTATTTAGATTTCTAATGGTGATAAAATCCTAAGATCTTATCACTCTTAATCCTTTATTTTCTAGAACATGGTAATTATATCATTCTTTATATTTTTATGCTTATTTTGTTAGTTCAAACTTATCAAGATAGAATGGCTCTTACTCTTGTCATATTGATATTGAATCTCACTTGTCCTACTAGTGATGGAGTAAGAAGGATCTAAAAAGGACTATCCCATAAAAGATGGGTCATTTTTATTCAAATTCAACTCTAAAACCTGCTTGAATGAGATACTAGAGTGGGGTCCTTGGCATGTTTATCAAGAAATGGAAACCAAGTATAGACCATGATAGAGCAGACAATGAACCCATATGGGTAAATTTCCATAATGTTCCCCTAAAAATTTGGATAATTGAGGGAATTAGCTTCCTAGTTAGTTCCATAGGTAAACCATACACTGTGATAGAGCAAACAATGATAACATTCCCATATGTGTAAATGTTCATATTGCTCCCCTTGAACTTCGGACAATTAAGGGAATTAGCTTCCAAGCTAGTTCCACAGGTAAATCGATATGTATAAGCTCACAAACTACAACTAAGGAAGGGATGTACTTTGTTTAAATATGTATTGAAATTAAGAAAGATGCAGAAGTTCCTAATAGCATTCTTTTTTTCAAACTGGGAGAGATAGGGGAATTAGTAAGAAGGGAAATGCTAGTCATTTACCCTCGGAAGCCTAACAACTTCAATAAAAATGGATAGCTATAGGAAGAACTTTCAAAATAGGAGGATATGAAGAACTCATAGGTCCTATCCCTTATGATGATATGAACTCATGATTCCTACCCCTTATGATGATATTAATACCAATAAGGAACAAAATTTAGAGGAAGGATGTGCCGAATTTATAACTGAAACATAAGAGGTGATAAGGGATCTTCATGTACAAGAAAATCCACTGGAAGGAAAGGGAAAAAAAATCCAAAAAGGGGATCACCCCTAAAAAACCATGACAATTCTAATTTGGAATGTTAGAGGGCTCTATAACCCTCTCAAAAGGCAATATGTTAAAGAGGTTATTCAAGAAAATAAGCCTTTTTTTAGGACTTCCTGAAACTAAAATAAAAAAGCTAATGTTCATGATTGCCTTACTTTTTTAGGTTTTGAATGAAAAATCATCTCTAACCATGATTAACACTATAATGGAAGGATCATTTGTGTTTACAAATCTAAAAAAACCATAGTCTAAGTTACTTGGGTGTAAACCCGAACATTCCCTTCTATTGGTTTATAGATTTTATTCTGGGTGAATATTATTTTGGATGAATAGTGAACCTGGGTAAACAGTATTTCCACTTGAATAGGGATTTTGAGGACCCAACCTTGAAAAAAAATGGAAAATACCCAGAATAAGTATTCAAATCAAATGACATTGAAACAGATCAAAAACAAGTCCAATCGGATGAATTCGAGAATTTCATAAGTTAAGGACAAAACTGTAAGTGTATCTTCAAACTGATTTTATGAAAGAAAAATGCATGAAAAGTATGTTTATGGACAAGTTCATTGGTGTTGCTACTTGAATTTGAAAGCTAATATTCATGAGATTTATATATATGCTTTGAGATGGCATTGAATTGAAATTGCATATGCACTGAATTATCATGACAATGGAATTTAAACATGAACCCAATTGTTATAGAAATGTGATGTACCTATGTATTAATTGTTGTTTAGCCTGTGGTACACCGTTAGGTCTCTTTATATATATACGTCCTAATGTGCATGGCAGTGTCTTGGGAGAACCTATCACTAAAGGTGGGTGGAGTCGTGTCTATCAGTATATATTGTGAGTCGCACTCTATACATATAGAGTATTTACTGTGCTAGCACTATTCTAGGTAAGCGATGCAGAACCAGCTCTATAACCACTGATTTATATGTAATGTCAACATCGTTATGGGCAAGTGATGCAGATCCAGCTCCATAAGAATCAGTATATAGTGGTTAACCTAATACGAGTAAGCGATGCAGAACTAGCTCCATTACTAGAGGTTAGCCAGGCACAGGTAAGTGACGCAGAACCAGCCCCGTAGCCTTACACCTAATGGTACCAAATGGAAAAGAAAAATTTAAAAGAGAAAGTTTATGAAACTATCGATTTCCATGTCTGTTTACCTTATAAGAAAAGAGGAACTTGATTGTGTTTTACATGTGCATTGGTTATATGAATTTATTATGTCCGAACATTGGTTATTGCTTGAAAAGAAAAGGAAAATATCTTTGTTATTTATTGAGGTTAATGTTTGTACAAATGTTTCGAATGAAAACCATAGCACTCATTAAACTCATTTACCTCACCCTTTATTTTCTATTTTTTTCCAAATTTTAACCTCCAGGTGCACGCTCAAGGATTTCAGTAGCCGGGACTCAACCATTTGAGTAGCTATCTTTGTCACATACAGCTGTGTAGGTAGTTTTGCTTGTGCATTTTTTTTACATGTATTGCATAATTACGAACATGTTTTGAACATCTTTCACGTAAAGATTGACTGTAAATGTTTTACTATATATAGTTCATCATCTTCGTAAAAACGTATTGATCTTGGTTTTGTGAAAATATGGTTATTTGTAAATGTTCTTTTTTTTAACTAAATGTATGAATATGTTTGAACTTTTGAGATTGTACCTGAATGGAGTTGAAGTCCAAAAGTAGCTTTAGTTAGGTGGACAGAAGTGTTTTCAATTGCTTTTTAAGAACCTAAAATTTTTGGTTTTACTGAATAACAATTGTTATGCTGTTGAAATTTTTAATGAAGGTTACTTTAAAAAACTTCCACTGCTTTAGAAGTTAAAATATTTTAAAGAAAAAGGAAAATGCTTAGCTTTTGGGGAACTTTCTAGTTGGATTAGATATCAAATGGATGGTTTTCGTGGGGTGTTGGGCAGGTCATCTAGTCATTAGGAAAGGGGCTTGTCAGTGTTGTTATTAGAGCTAAATTTCCCCTTTTTGTTTAATGCATGTGCAAAATGTTTTTGAAGCTATTTTCAAACTGAGGTAACTTACAAAATGTTTTGATTTACATGCATATAGTTTAGGACATGAAATTCTTATACATTTGCAGTTTGCCAAATGCATAACACGATGCACAAACAAGATCGTGGATGTCCTGGTAGGGCCACACCAATGACTCCTACACCTGAGGCACCACGAGGAAGGGAAGAGGAACACTTTACAGACTTAGAGAGTGCTTTTATGAATCAACCCCATTCTCAACTGTTAGGGCTCGCAGAACCAACTGGGGGAAATTTTACTGTAGAGCAGATGGCTAGGATACTCGTCACGGTGATGCAACAGTCACACAAAAGTGAAAAAACTTCTGGACATTCCATCGAGTGGGTGTGTAAACTAGGCACGAAACCTTTTGATGGGAATGGAGATCTAGAGATTGCACTCACATGGTTAGACCAAATTACAAAGATATACCAAGTTATGGGATGTACAAATAAGCAGCGAGTGGTATTTCCACCTTCCTCCTCAAGGGTGGTCGAGGTTCTCAAGCCAAAGGGTCAAGTTTTCCTGCATCCAGCAGAGGTTTAGGAGGTAAGGGAGTATTCCCCATAGGGGAGGTAGGTAAATCCCGCACGCAAGCTCGACTCTTTATAGTTACTCAGTAAGAGGCAGATGCCACCCCAAATGTAGTCATTAGTATGATTTCTATTTTTAAACATGATGCATATGCTTTAGTAGATCCTAGTGCTACACACTCTTTTATTTCACTATTTTTTTTTTTTGCAAAATTGGATGTGGAACCTTAACGGTTAAACAATGGGATGATAGTTTCCATTCTAGGTAGAAACTCATTTTTCACTGAAAGAGTGTTTGTTGGAAACAACATAATGATTGATGGTAAGGAATTTCTAGCATATCTGACTATATTAGACATTCAAGATTTTGATATTATTCTCAGAACGGATTGGTTGTCCACACATCATATAGTAATGGATTGTTCTAAAAAGAAGTTTAGACTGAGTTAGTTGGCGAATCCAAAGGTAACATTTCATGGAATACGAAAAGTTCTCCCCACAAGTATAATTACCACTATGGTGGCTAAGAAAAGTCTCAATCAAGAATGCCAGAGATATCTAGCATATATGATTAAACAAGGCAAAAAAGTGGTGAAATTAGAAGATATTCTGGTGGTTAGAGAGTTCCCCGATGTATAGCCAGATGATCTTCTAGGATTACCTCCAGATAGGATGATCGAGTTTGGGATAAAGTTAACTCCAGGAACCCAACCAATCTCGATAACTCCATATAGAATGGCTCCAGTAGAGTTAAAGGAATTGAAAGCACAAATGGAGGAGTTGTTAGATAAGGGTTTTGTAAGACCCAAAGCTTCCATTTGGGGAGCTCCAGTCCTCTTTGTTAAGAAGGAGGATGGAATTTTAAGGTTTTGTATCGACTACAGATAGTTGACTAAGGTGTCAGTCTACAATCAATATCTGTTCCCAAGGATTGATGATCTATTTTCTCAACTGCAAGAATCTAGGGTGTATTCAAAAATTGATTTGAGATTAGGCTATCGCCAGTTGAAAATTTGCAGTGAAGATGTCCTAAAAATTGTCTTTCGAACTAGATATAGGCATTATAAATTCTTGGTTATTCCCTTCAGATTAACAAATGCTTCAGCTACTTTTATAGATTTAATGAACAGGGTGTTTCGGGAGTACCTAAATAAGTTTGTGATTATTTTAGTGATGAGATATTAGTATATTCCGATAGTCGGAAGGAACATGAAAAACATCTTCGAATAGTTTTATAAACCCTATGAGAGTAATAGATATATGCTAAATTCACTAAGTGCCAGTTTTGGCTTGATAAAGTCACTTTCTTGGGTCATTTCATATCAACGGAAGGACATAGTGTAGACCTCCAAAAGATTGAAGCTATTACTAATTGGAGATCTCCCACTAATGTGACAGGAGTTAAGAGTTTCTTTGGATTGGCAAGCTACTACAAGAAATTTGTTGAAGGATTTTTAAGAGTAGCCTCTCACATTCTAAGAATGGAAGTGGGAAAAGATTACTATGGACGTCATAGTAGGGCTTCCACAAAGTCAGACAGGGTATAATACTGTATAGGTGATCGTGGACAAGTTAACAAAGTTTGCATACTTCCTTCCGATTAGAAATGATTACCCCTTAAATAAATTAGCCTAGCTTTATGTGGATGAGATAGTAAGGCTCCACGGTGCACCAACATCTATTGTTTCAGATTGCGACCTTAGATTCACATCTAAATTCTGGCCCAACTTATAGAGATCCTTGGGTATGCGATTGAAGTTTAATACTACATTTCACCCTTAGATGGATCGTCAGTTAGAGAGAACTAATTAGAAACTTGAGGATATACTGAGGTCCTGTGTCATGGAATTCAAGAGGAGTTAGGGCACCCACCTACCACTAATATAATTTGCCTACAATAATAGTTATCAGGCCAGCATTGGCATGACCTCTTATAAGGCACTTTATGGAAAAAAAGTATAGAACTCCAATATGTTGGGACGATGTAGGTGAAAGAAAATTGATAGGTCCCGAACTTGTTCAGGTGATAACAAAAAAATTCTAGATTATTCGAGATAGATTAAAGATGGTCGAGGATAGACAGAAAAGCTATATAGATAATCACCATAGAGATCTTGTATTTGAAATTGGAGATTAGTTGTTTCTTAAGATTTCCCCTTGGAAAGGTGTATTGAGATTTGGAAAACACGATAAACTAAGTTCGCATTAAATAGGAACTTATGAAGTTATGAAAAGGATTGGAATAGTGATGTATTGATTGAGGCTACCTGACGAACTTGCGAGGTTTCACAATGTGTTTCATGTGTCTATGCTTCGCAAATATCTAGTTTCTCATGTAATTACAAAACAACCAATGAACCTTAAAAAAATTTGACCTTCGAACACAGAGAATAAGTTTTGTGTAACAAGACCATTCCACTGGTTAAGGTACTGTGGAGGAACCACATAATAAAGGAAGCTACATAGGAGCCTTGATGGCAAATGCATACATTATACCCTCATTTATTTCAAGCAGGTACAATCAGTTAAATTTCAAGGACAAAATTTTTTTATAAGGAGGGGTAATTGTAAAACCCCAAACTTTCCCTTATATTAGTTCATAGAATTTATCCTGGGTGAATAGTATTTTAAGATGAATAGTGAACTCAGGTAAACAATATTTCCAATTGAATAGGGATTTTGACGACCCAACCTTGAAAAAAATTGAAAATACCCATATTAGGTATAAGAGTTAAATGACATTGAAACAGATTAAAAACTAGTCCAATATTTCATAAGTTTAGGACAAAAATGCCCTTTTTGAAAAATAATGGGTATTAGTGATTTTAAACCCATTCAAAATTTTTGAGGTACCTAATTACTAAGTATTAATCCTAATTAAAGTATCCCATGGTCAATTTGATGGTGAGATGGCTATGGAATATTTTTAGGATTTAATCTGATTTATAGGTGTTGTAATCCATGAAAGGGCAAATTGGTCTTTTTACATAAATGGAGTTAATTAATAAATTTTAAATGAATCACATTTATTGACCAATTACAAGACTCCATATGGTTTGAGAAACATTAAATTAGACGATGATGAGTCATTTAAGATGTTTAATAAGAATATGACATGTGTAAAGTATTGAAGTAGTATAAAAAGGCAAAATAAGACACATTTTGGTTCATTTGAAAGGAGGATTCGTGAGAACTAAAAGGAAAGGAAGAAAAGAAGAGATTGGTGTTCACCAATTTCTTAAGAGATTGGGAGAAAAAGTGGTAAGTTTTTCTTAGTTTAAGTTGTTTATTTTGTGGATTTCATGTGGAATAGAGTTATTTAATATCAAATGTTATTTTTTGACTTATTGCAAAGTAGATGATAAACTTGAAATCACGTAAAGGTTGAAAATAACAAAAGTGAATCAATAAACCAAAGTTAGGGTTATGATGTTCCTGATATGGATTTGATATCAATGAAGTAAAGAAATGAAAAAGGATTGAATTAGAATTGGTTTGAGTTCATTTATGTGTAATCAAGAGAAGATCTGTTAAGAAAAATGGAAGGATATTGAAAGAGTGGTGTATTTGGCCAAGCTAGGAAATATTGAAGAAAATTTGTATTTTTTTAGTTTGATGAGTTTAAATGATGCTTGGTATGGACCTTAGGTTAAATGTGTTGAAAAGTTTGAAAGAAAGCGGAATAGTATATATTATGTCTTGTGAGGAAAATTTGAACCCTAAAGAGGAAAGTAATTGACGGTGTGATTTGTTGAAGTTCAATTACGATTAAAGTGTAAATAACCCAAAATCTTAAGGTTGTTTTCATTAAAAATAAAATGGAAAAAGTTAGTGTGGCCTATTCAGCCATATTATGATTTAAGCCGATGGGATGATGTTTAAAAAAATGTTTTAAGTAAATTTCAAATTTAGACTCTGAAATGGAAACCAATGGAATAACTTATGGTAGTTAAAATTTAATTTATAATTGTAATGCTTTATTTCCTATATTGGAAATAAATGATTAACGACTTGTAAATTGTGTAGGTCAAGAAGAGACACTCAACACGTGAGTGTCCTTGGCAATAATGTAACATCCCATCACCGATGGGAAGGGTAAAATAGTAAATTAGGACGGGTTATGAGTGTGTAAACTTATCTCGGCATGTTCATGCATAATATGGCCTCCATATATATATGAATAGAAATTTTTGCACCTGCACATGATTGTACATACATTCATGACATTTCCCATCATATGTGTCTATAAATGTGTTTATAGTGAAAAATATGATTTTTGTGCTTGAAATTTAATTGGAGTGGGTCTTTGTGTGTTTTGTATTTTTAAAGAATTTTAGAAATTTTTCTAGAGAATTTCGGGGAAAATTTCTAGACCAGAAAAATTGCCAAGTGGCAGGCGGATTGGTTTCCGGTACTGGAAATGACTGTCCAATGGCACTAGAAAATTAGATACATGATTTTAGGTTTTCTTACTTTGAGCCATTGGAATTTTGGGGAGAAATTGGACTAGAAATTGAATTGATTTTGGAAAGGAAATAAAAGAGGGCTTAGGCATGTGACAAGTGGCAAGTGACAAGTGTCACTTGCCTAACCATGCCATGTTCTTAATTAAACACATTTTTCCCCTCTTTGACTTAGCATTCACGAAGGTTCTCTTATAAGAAGCTAAAATTGCTTTGTTCTTTCTTCTCCTACGTAGGCTTCCCTTTCCTCCTTCATCGTTGGTTTTTCTTCCTTAGATATTTGTTCTCCACACATATAAAAGCTCTCATATTTTACTTGCTTCCTCTTCCTTTAGCTCACCTAAAAGGCTAGTATCAACCTCTCCCTTAAGAAGATGATGAAAGTGGGAGGTGAAGAGGAGTAGAGGGTTTGTGATTTTGGAAGTCTAATTAGGTAAGAAATATGTGTTATCTTATGGTTTTATAGTTAGTTGCATTTTTGTGATGTTTTTACACTAAATTGCATGGAAATTGTGTGTGAAGAATATGGGTATGTAGTTTGCTTATTGCTTG
>JANSVA010030308.1:3410-14311 GCA_025504915.1 Erythroxylum reticulatum | reverse complement strand
CAACATAATAATTAACTCCACAAATTTCATAAAGACCTTATAATTGATGTAACTCATACTTATTCATAAAAAAAATTGGGGGCTAACACCTTAACCATGCATTAATACTTTGAAATTTAAACGTAAAGGTCTAGATAGTTACACGAGCAAAGGAAATGGCCATGTACATGAATTACCTTGTTGTGTACATTTTCACATGGGCAAAATAACCAAAGTTGTACATGCTTATAATGACTTATACGGTCCCTCACATGGTCATATAAGACCTACATACCTTCTTTACACGAGCTAGTTCCTCCAAAATAACTCCAATTCTTTTGTTTTTTATCCTAATTTCTCCTTAATTCATCTCCTTTTGATCCATAAAGGCAAATAAGATAGAGCACTAGTAAAACTGCAAAAAATTGTAAATTTAACTTATTTTGCTTCTTTTACCTCCAGCTTGTACCTAAACCAAAATTTGAATCAAAATAAATATCTTAGAAGAAAAATAATCATTAATCACTAAACATTAGGGAATAAATAAATAATTAATTAAACACCTAAGTTCCTCAACACTTAGCTTTTGGTCGTCCTCAAGCAAAACTGAAAATCAAAATCAAAATACATCCTTTTAAACCATATTTTTAAAGAATGAACAATTTCAAAACCCACAACGAGAACTAAACATTTAATATTTTACTCATTGATTAATCTTAGCTGGTTTCGGTTGTATGATGGAAGTGGCTCAAAGCAAACACCTAGCTCTGGCTCTAAACAAAAACGATTTTCTTAAAAAACTGAGCAATCTATGGGTAGACTTTCATAATTTGTGTTTAAAAATAAAACAATTATTGGTACACTCAAGCATATTCCAGATCAAGTCGATCCATAAATTTGCATATCTTTTTAGCTCTCCACCACTAAAGATTAAAATTTAAGGTTGTAATAGGGCTAAAGGTTAAGGGGAGAAACATTTAGTTTATGTAGTTCAAAAAGCCATTAAGACAAGTAGAGTAGGAAAAACACTCAATAGTGCATCAAATGCAAAAATTAACATCCTATCAAATCTAGGTACTATCAACTATGATGAATGCAAAAATTCCATTCCACGTATTAGTTTCAGGCTTTCAAATAGTGAACCATATAAAGTATAAAGAAATAGAAGAAATAACCTAAATGAATAATGATGAACAAGCCATTATAACCATAAGGAGCTTCAAAGTAACTTCCCCTTTATTTACATCACAATTAAGTCACCTATTCCTTAAAACTTTAGGAGGAAAGATTAATATGAATTACTAGCAAATGATCTTCCTCTCTAACACCTTCTTTTCTTTTACCCTTTTTTCTTTTTGTTTTTTTACAATAATTTAAAAACAAAAACAAAATACATTGGTAATGGAACTCATTAAAAAGACATGAAGATTATGTTCCATTAGCTATAGCTAACCCGTATGTATTGGCACCCCCACATTTATTCTCTTATGTGTCCACGAACATCAATGATCGATAGTGCTCCACTAGCTCTAAGGCTTAAGTAAGACTTTTATTTTATTCAGTTAAAGACTTGTAATATGGTTACTAGAAAAAGAAAAGACTAATAAAGCTCAAAGATGATTAACAATAGGAAATATTATATCATTACGTAGGTTGTTTGGCTGATTTAGCTTACAAAACAAAGAAACATATTAATATATATGATAGAAATGTGGCCTTAAATAGAAAATCAAGGCAAATTCTGGAGGTATATGTCATAAAGGTCACATATAAAAGAAAGGTGGCAAGACTAATATGGATGTGTCAATCTAAAATGCTCAAAATCTCACTGGCTTATATCTACCCATTAGTCACTATTATTTTAAAGGGAGCGCGCATTGACCAACCATAAGGGTAAGAATACATGCTAAAGTTGCCATGAATTTTTTTTATTAATTCAACTATTTAGCCAGCAGCAAGGCTAAAGGCCTGTGACAAATAGATGTATGAGGTTATGATGTAGATGATAAGACAATTTGGGATTTTTACACCGCTTTCACCATCTATAATGACTAGATCATCATTGGCGCCACAACCACATAATGTCCAAAGACTCAATGATCCTCTAATAATCGACGTACTAGAATTATTGGATTGATAGAGAACGAGGTAGTTTAAGATGCTAAATTAGCGTCCCTTTGTTTTTTTATAATTTTTTATTTATTAATTTTATTAAAATGATATTATATTTCATTATTTATTTATTTATTTATATTTTCATTTTTCATTTTATCCCCTTTTGTTTCTTTTTTATAAGAATGATTGTAATTAATGTTGGATGATAATTGCAATGAGTTTAGAAATTATATAAAATATTATTGGGTAAGTAACAAATCATTATTCCTTTCTCACTTTGTTTCCTTTTTTTTTTTGCTTTTATATACGATTTTAAATATGGGGAAGGTATAAATGACAATTTCAAAGAATAATTTCAAATTTCTTAAGTTTATTATATGCTTTATTGTTTATTCTTATTAATTATCAATCCATTTTAATTAAAAGTTGTCTAAAACACTTTAATTTTTTATTATTAAATAGAATTAGTATACAAAAGGATCAAAATTTGATTAGACGTGCTTTTATAAGCTTCATTTTTAGTAAGATGGCTAATTTAAATGAAAATTACATTATTTACATACATTAGGCCTAATTGTGAGCTTTTGAGCCTAAGTGCAAATATATCATTAGTATGCTCCATCATTCTTTGTTGTGTGTTATCATGCATAAGTGGATGATTCTAGAACTTTCTTTTATTATTCATGTTGAAACCATATTGTTAAACTAGAGGCATTAGGATAATAAAGGCACTTAGATTTAACCTTTTGTTTTAGCCTATTTTCATTGATTATTATCCATCATATTTTATCCCTTAGGAGTCACCACTTTTGAAACTTAACCTTTCCTTGATTGATTATAGCCATATGGATAGCCTTCGTCTTAATTTTCTTGAAAACCTTTCATCGATATTTGAACCTTGAAGGATTGACATTTACTTGATTGCTTGAAACTCCGACTATTGATGAATTTTAAAGAGAAGGACAAATATGCCAATGATTATTAGTATATGGTGATTATTACATTTTTTATTCTTGATTTTTTTATTATTGTCATAATTTTATATTATGTCTAAAGTTGCTCAAAGTTCATGTTGAAAATTGTTTATTGCAAGCATATCAATTTAAAAAAAGAAGAAAGAGAAAAGAAAAGAAAACTTAGAGATTAAGAATATTTATTTTTATGCCAATAAAATTTTTATTAAAGGACTTATGCTATAAAGACCCAAGTTTTATATAATCTTGTTTATGTAAATTTCTTTAAACATTGTTTTCATTTTATTATCCCTTCTAGTCATTTACTTAAGCCTCATTACACCGCAATTAAAAAACCTTTTGATTTTTGTTTCTAGTTTACTTATTAGTAGTGGACATGCGATTTTATTATAAGTTTATGGTTAAGAATGCTCCAAGGTTTGTTATATTTTCCACCCTAAATACTTTGAGTGAATCATCTGTAAGGGAGTAATTTTATGCTTTTGATTCCAAAAAGATTTTCAATTTGATTGCTATTAATAATGGCTTATCAAAGTTTGTTCTTGGATAACTTGAGTCTAATTGTATGTTGATTTGATTCATATGATATAATAATTTAAAGGGTTAAGGTTAAAAATGGATGGATGTTTTTTTTATTTAATTGATTTTGATTATGATTTTCTTGAAGACAACCAAAAGATTAAGTTTGAGATGTTTAATAAATTATGTTTTTATTCCCATATTTAGGTGCAATTTTCTTAATTATTTGAGAGCTTTTATTTTCTAATACTTTTTCTTAAGGTGTTGTTAGTTCTCAATTGCCTTTATAGATCCAAATTAGGGCATAAAGTAGAAGAACTAGAGTTGTTTTAGAGGGATGGACCTATGTTGATGAAGGACCCATGTAAGTTATGTACATGGCTGTGTGAAGGACTGTGTAAGTCTATGTGAGTCTGTATTGCTTCAAAGATATTGTTTTGCTTATTTAATGGAAACATCTATATCTACTATTTGTGTAAGCTTCTAAGAACATGTCTATGCACAATTTTTAAAGGGGTTAAGGTACATGGTCATACACACGGTCATATTGCTAACAATATCCACTCCAAAAACCCTAATTTCACAACAAAAAAGGAAATTATTATAGGAATTGAAATTAGGGTCAGAGTTTGAAAGATAAAGTAGGAAGTTTGAGATTGATCAAAGATCCAATACAAAGCATTCTTCCATAAAAGTTTCAGTAAATCGTATTAGAAATAAAGGGTTATAGAATGGATTCTCTTCCTTTTAGTTCTTCTTTTAAACTTTTGATTTTGTTTTCTATGTTTATGAACTAAATTTATCTAGTGCCTAGGTAGGGTGAACTTTGGAATGGGCCTTATGATTTGATTCTTTATTTAATGTAATTTGATTGTTGATTCATTGAAATTTAATTATTTATTTTAATTAATCCTTGAATTAATATGTCTTATATATTTATTCATGTGTGATTCATGCGATTGAGATTGAGCATTCCTTTTGTATGAATAGATCTACCATAATTGAAAAGATTTGCATATAAACATAGTGTTAGGTTGACATAAATCCTCTAAATCAGGGTTAAACCTACTAATGAAATTTTTAAATCAATTAATGCAATATTAGGAGTTTTCATTCGAAAGAGAATTCAGTTAACCAACTAAGGATTAGGCGTTAATAGTTTGGAACAAAAATAATAACACAAGACAGGAATTTCCACAATTTAATAATCTTAATTAAATTATATAACGAAGGGTTAGCTTAAAAAGTCTGAAGGGGATTCATTTCCTAGGTGTTGTTTATTTGATTTAATCAATTCTCTTATGATCTATGTTCTTAGTTATTCTTTATGTTGAAGTTTAATCTAGTTTATTTGTTTTAATTAAATCATCATCTTATTTTTTTAGTTCAAAAATATAAAAGAGATAATTATTAGTAATTGTAGTCTTAGTGGGATCAACATTCGATATTCATAATCACTATATTATAGTTCGATAGGTACACTTAACTGTGAGATTTATATAGTAAGGATCTTGGTTATTAATCATGCAATCAATTTTTCTTCTAAGGATAACTATTATCATACAGAATCTTATCCCTTTAATTGTAGTCCATTAATATATATAACATATCATATCATGCTATCATAATGTTGACATGAATCTTACATGTTATCATTAAAGTTTATAAAATATTAGTCAACTCAAATTATCATTACATTTTTTCATCTATATGATATTAATATATTTCTTAAACTTTATCACCAAAATTCTCGACAAGGACTAATAGCAATATTTTATAATATACATACAAATTTTCTTTCCCGCTTTAAGAACTCTTCTTAAACCTAACCTATGTATAAGAAATTTGATTTACTGAAACTTAACATCTATTATACTAAATAAAGGCAATTTTCTACTTAGAATAAAGTATAAATATAGAAAAGCAAATAATTAGTTATATGCCATGACAATTAAATAAGATCAACAGTTAAATGATTTATTTGATTACTCCCACTAATTTATTCGAAATAATAGCCTCATTATTATTCGAAAAGATTATAGTAATATGTTTATTGGGATAAGATCCCATTCAAATTTAACCAATCTTAAGTTTGCTCAACAAACCAACTAAACTCAAGTTAGGTGAATAGCATCCTTATCAATCACATTATCTATGACTCCTAAATCTACCAAGTGATAACTCTTGTCCAAATATATATTATATATTATTTCTAACCTTACGTCTAAATTCATATGATTATGAGTTTTTTCATTCAAATAACAGAAATTTGGTTAAGTGGGACTCATTGTTTTAAGACTAAATATATTCGAGTTAAAATAACCTTGAGTTTACTCAACAAGCTTAATAATAAATAAACTTTAGTTTAAACTCACAACAATGAAAGGCAACAATCATGTTCTAAATAGTACTTAATTTTTGAACAAGGTATTTAATTTCAAATATTCTCATCAAACATAAGATACATGTAAATATCACAGACACACGCACATACGATAAGATCCCATTCAAATTTAGTCAATCTTAAGTTTGCTCAACAAACTAACTAAACTCAAGTTAGGTGGATAACATCTATATCAATCACATCATATACGACTCCCAGATCTATTAAGTGATAACTCTTGTCGAAATATATATTATATATTATTTCTAATCTTACCTCTACATTCATATGATCATAAGTTTTCTCATCCAAATGACAGAAATTTAGTTAAGTAAGACTCATTGTTATAAGACTAAACATATTCGAGTTAAAACAGCCTTAAGTTTACTCAATAAGCCTAATAATAAATAAAACTTTAGTTTAAACTTACAACAATGAAAAGCAACAAGCATGTTCTAAATAGTACTTAATTTTTAAAGTAGATATTTAATTTCAAATATTCTCATCAAATACAAAATGCATGTAAATATCACATACACACACACACACATATACACACAAACGTGCAATTTAATATGCATCAAAATATATCAAATATATAAATAATACTATGCAAATTCCCATGTAAATGCAATCAAATTATATTCATGAAACATCAAGCCTTGATTAATTCTAGTTATTGATCTTTGTAATCTAAATAATATTTCCAACTCTTTAAAAATTAATTTAGATTAAATTTATTGATTCCTAAACAAACAAATTTCCTATTATAAACAGAAAATTCAATTTGATTTGAAATAATTTTCAAATTTAATTGAAAACTATTTCTAATTATCTTGAATCCTTTAATAAAATTGAAAATAATTTTCAATAAATCATGCTTCTTACTTATTGTAATTCAAAAAAGTCGTTTTTTTTTTAAATTGAACAAGTAAAGCATTCTAATCTAATTAGAAAATTGTTTCTAACTTTTCCTTAACTATAAAATTATTTTCTAATTTTAAAAGGAAATACATTCAAAATTACATTAAAAACACTTTTAGATTTAATTAAGAAAATCATTTACATTATTTATTTAGAAATTAGTTAGAAAACTTTTTCTTAATAAATTAGAAAACAATTTTCAAAATTATTAAAGAAAGGTCATTGTTCTCAATTAATAAATGAAAACTCCTTTTCAAAATTTAATCAAGAAAATACATTTCCTAATAAATCAAGACATTTATTGTTCAAATTAATAAATAAACTATTTCTAAATAAATATAATAATAATTCTATAAATAAATAAATTTATGTCAATCAAATTGAAATAAATAATTTTAATTAAGAAATACCTTTCTTAATTAGTTAAGAAAATAATTTTCTTAATTTAAGTGGTGTAATTAATGAATTTGAATCTAATTGAAATATAATTAATTCTAATTCTAAAAACAACATTTCTGTAATTAAAATAAGAATCAATTTAATTACTAACAATAAAATTGAGAAAATAATTAATTTAATTTTGAAATTAATTTTAAAATTCTTATTTGGTATAACGTTTAATTTATTAAAGTTAATAATATATCATTCCATACTTGAAATCACTTTATTCACCAATGAGATTACTTTAATATATAAACTAAATAGGTTATATTTATCCTAGTTTAAGTCACATTCAAATTCATATCACGAGTACTCTTATTTTAACCCTAGAATAACCTATTATAGCATCCAGGCATCTTTTGTCTTCCACATTTAGCAACCCTAGCCATTACATCAACAAAATTTCACCTATTGCACTCAGACTTCAACCGCCGTTTGTCTCAGTTCTAGTGAATTCATCAGTGCTAAAACATGCAAAAACTCAAGCAATAATTGCCTTCTTTCGCATCAACAGGAACTCTTCTGTCAGCTTTTCTTTCGCGCTAACACTAAGTTTCTCCCGCCAGCGATAATAGCAACTCCTCTCCTTAACAGTGGCTACAAAAGATGCTTGAGGCTTCCATCGCCTGTAACTCACTCATCCCACCTGCAAGCCGCCAATGTTTGCTTCAACCGCCAGCCTACAGGTCCCTAAGTGCTCTGGTTCACTAGAGTCATAATAAGTTGCCACTTCTCTTCTTCATGGCTGTATCCAGGGCCATTCCTAACATTATAAGCATATTTTTATTACTAAATTTTAATATCTATATATAAATGACTCTAAGTCATAAGTCTAAATACTCAATAAAATACCAAATGATTATAATGGAGCTAACATCTTGCAAATATCAACATTAATAAAATCACTAAAAATAGTAGAAATAAAAATAAAATAGTGGTAGTTGCACAACTGAACAATAATACCATATTGTAAAACACCAAAACAATTGCAATAAAAAGTATACAAATGATCATGAAAAAAATCTTTGCATATTTCTATATGCAAAATCATTAATAATAGTATCAAGATCTTTTCTTTAATATTTTCCAACATATCCTTCTTGATACATAAAATATCTAAACCATTCAACCTTTTTTGTGACATTGATGACTTCAAGTAGATTTTCATTAATTTCAACTTTGAGAAACTCCACTCATCTAATGCTATAATCATAGGTATAGTCAATAGAATTTTATAAGTGGCTAAAACGTTTGGATAACAATCTACAGCTTTAACAAATTAAAATATTTCAACTAATGAAATCAATTCATTTGACAAAGTCATTTGCAACATTTTCAATTCAAAAAAAGATCATCTAAATTCACATCTGACAAATCATCATAAGAAAATATAATTGTACAATTAGTGAAACATTCTTTAAATTCATTATCATTCAATGACCTCAAATTATTTGAATCAAATAAGAATCTAAAAATGCTTTCAAATGTCATTAATTGTTCAAAAATATTCTTCAATGAAGCAATTGTCATATCCACAATAACTAGAAAGTAACTAACTCTAAAGGAATCCTCAATCGAATGTATTTCCCCATTATCATCATTTTTCATCAAATTGTATTTTCCTTGTAATACAGCATTTAGTTGGAAATGTATGTTCTACATTCATCTCATGTGCAAGAATTTTGACAATATTTATACTAGAGGCAAACCCTTCATTTCTATATTTCTCAAAAAATATTGTCACATCTTCTAATTGCTCTATGGTAGCGTCGATGCACATAAATTTAAATTGCATCTTCTTAATCACCATGTTAATAAAGAATAAAATATCAAACCAAATAACCATCCTAAGTAAAAACTCAAAACTCTCAAGTACACTAACCAAAATTTTCTCTTGACTCTTTGACTTGACATTATCAAAAGATTTAGATAATTTCATCAAAGTCAATCTTATTTGAGGAGCTTAAAATTTAATAGTTTTAACACTTTTTATGCGACTCTCCCAATAAGTGTTGAACAATCATTTCATGGTTAAGCGCAAAACATTATCCAGTAAAACCTTCCACCTTTAAGGAGAGGTTGAAAATAATGCATATATGCATCGTACAACTCCAAAAAATGAAATAGCTTTAGCACAAGAATGTGTCATATCACTAAGGGTAAGATTAAGATTATGACAAGAATATGACATATATAATGACTTTAGATTTATTTCAAGTTATCATTTTTAAACCTTTTGTTGTTTGCTCTTCATATTAAAATCATTTTCATAATCATGAGCCCTCGTATTATTAACATGAGGATCAAGAGACTTAAATGTATTCAATAAATCATTGAAAAGTTCCAATCTAGATGTGTCATCTACATCAAAGAACTCTAAAAAGCACTCCTCTATTTTTATTTTTTATTTGAAATATTTACATATTGTACTCGTAGATTCATTTATTCTTAAGAGCTCAAATTTGGGGTACAATCACAAATAATAGAAAAGTATTTCACCTCTTTAATGATCATTATGATATAAATTCTAACATTATGATCCAAAAGAGAAATCAACTCATTTTGAATTATATGAACAAGATAATGATAATGAATTCCATGATTTTGAATGCGTCCAACATTATTACATAAAACTAAAAAATCATCTCAGTTAATTCCAAAAAATTACCATTGCTATTTTAGTAACATTTCTCATTGGAAACTCAAAGTTTAAACTATATTTAGCAAGACATTTAACAACAAAAACTATTCTTATCAAAACTTGTTTATAACACTCTTTCTCCTTTACAATTTCTTGACGCAAATCTTTATCAATTATTTGATTTTTGTTCAATCTCACTCTTAATTCATTATTCCTTATATTACTCATATGCTTAACACTATTCTTGTGTTCTTTGAGTCTCTCACTAAGATGCTTCTAATCTCCAAATCTATCGTTTGTTAATGTACACTATTTGCTATTAGATTTGAATAACTTACAATAAACAATATAAGTTATCTATATATTTAAAGTAAATCAACCATTTTCTATCTTTATCTCTAAAATACTCTAATTTCTATAATAATAAGAATATGAAAGAGGTATTGTCTACAGGAAATACAATATCTAATTCTCTTACACACCTTTTTTCAACTAAAATGCCCTTTAATTTATTATCAAGATTATTCCAAGTTCTAGGATTATAAATGTCCAATATAAGGATTAGTTGCTCATCTACCCTTAAAATTTCTAAATTGAATGCATTTAGTACATGATAATGCTCACTCAAATTACAAACATCCTTATGAATATGAATATCATCACTTAAACTTTTTATATGTTGTTCAAAATTACCTTCACCTAATTCCTCAAGATTCTCGCTAGAGGAGCTTACTCCTTTAATAAATTTATTAATAGCCTCTTTGTGGGATTTTATTAACTATTCTAATTGTTTTCTTTTTTCTCCCTTTTTCAGTTCTCGATTTTCACCTAATTCCTCAAGATTCTCACTAGAGGAGCTTACTCCTTTAATAAATTTATTAATAGCCTCTTTGTGGGATTTTATTAACTATTCTAATTGTTTTCT
>JANSVA010030299.1:3397-14312 GCA_025504915.1 Erythroxylum reticulatum | reverse complement strand
TAACTTTGCCTCCTCTAAAGGCCTAATCAACCACAAGAAGTAGAAATTGCTTTCCTTCAAGCCATAAGTAAGTTCCTCCAATTGCTTTTCACTTAGTTCCACCAGGCTACCAAAGGCCACATACACAACTGACCCTATTGGCTTAGTATCAAGCCAATTGAAGGTCTTTGATTTATCTGCTGCCCAGAAATCAAGACCATAATTTTCATCGTCTTGAATACTCTTATCTAAATAAAACGATGGAACCGTGGGTCCAATAGTTAATAGAGGGCAGTCCTGTGACATCATGTCCACCGCCTATAAGAACAAATATAGTTAGTTGGCGTGATCCTTTTTCAAAATAAAGTCTTGTCTCTAATGATGAGACATCGATCCTTCAAGCCTTTATAATAGATTGTATGCAGAATCAATTTTCATATCTTAAGCCATCCTTGAAAATTTCATGGTTAACGTACCTGTTCCTCCAGCTTGTAGAATGTGTTGATAAGGACACAGTCAGCTTGATCTAAGTTGGAGAACTGATCCATAAACATCTCAAAGTTAAGCGGGTATGACCCTGGGACACCGATGACCATTGGCATGTCACGATGCTCAAGCAATGGCAACCCAGGAATTGAGATCGGCGTCGAAGAAATGGGCAACTCCAACAATTTCCGGTGAACTCTGTAGTAAATGTACTCAACAGCACATGGTTGGGTGAAAAAGGTTGCGACAAATAAGCGGAACTGTTTAGCCACATCTAGAGCCCAAGGCATGAAAGGCTCATGCACTAAACAAGTAACGGGATTCGAAGAACTCTCATATTTCCTGATGAGCGCAGCAAGTGCTAGGGAGCCGACATCTCTTAGACTTGTGTAGTAGGATTGATGATTATGGATCGAGTTAGATGATGCAAAAAGGTCATCATCGAAACCGTCTGATATTACGTCAAGGTGTACAGAGCCAATGGATGAGTCAAGGTTCATTGACTGGGATATGGCAAGACTGGTTACAAGGGTGGCTTTGACACCTTTTGAGACCAAACGCTTTGAGAATTGTAGCATTGGATTGAGATGGCTCTGTGATGGGAATGGAAGCACTAGCACATGCTCATTGATCTTCTCTTCCATCTCCACTCTCTTTCTCTCACAGCTTGAGACTTATCGCAGGGTGTGGGTTAAATTACATGACCAGTTCTTTGTACGTTTATAGTGAAGAGTAAACTGGGAAACGTTTGAAGGAAACGGACACGTACATGGAAAAAGATATTACCTGACAAATAGGATTGCTAACTTTACTCTTTGCTAACTCATACAATGTGGATAAGTATTGATATAGATTGTCTTTCTTCATGGTTTGAAAGCCAAATGTAATATCCTGTGATACGAAGGCATCCACTGTTTTACCAAATGGTGATACCTTGAATTTATGACTTGGCTTAGTTGTTAAATTAAAGATTTTTAAGCTTGGCAAGTGATAAAACTTCAGACAGGGGGATATTAGCAACAATTTTGTTGGTCCCAAGGTGTTACAGCTACTGAAGATATTGAAGAAATGTTGCAGCGTATGAAGCTGAAGTTGAAATAGTTGGAAAAGAGTAGTAGTGTCAGTTGAGCAAGTAGTTTTGAAGTTGACAGTTATTTTTTCAGTTACAGAGTAGGCTAACTTGTAATTTAATTCAATTTCAAACTTGAATATGTAATAAAAATAACAGATTCTAGCTGATGTATAGAAACAAAATGATCATGAATAAAGTGTAAGAGAGACAGATTTTTTACATGTATTACAGCTGCAAAGAGTTTAGAATCAAGTTTTAGATTTGAAAGAGAATGAACAAATAATGATGGAAATCCAATGCAGCTTCAAGGATCTGATCATCAACAAATGATTTTGGTCACTACTCAGTTAAATGGAAACAACTATTTGTCATGGAGCAGAGTCATGAAAATAGCATTAGGAGCTAAGCTAAAGCTTGGCTTTATTAATGGAAGATGTGAGAAGTCACACAATGAATCGCCAGATTTTGAATATTGGTGCTGAGTAGATTGCATGGTGACTCCGTGGATTTTGAATTTGATTTCAAATGATATTATTAAAGTGTTCTTATAAATAACTTATGCAAAGGAATTGTGGGAAGAACTGAAGGAAAGATATGGAGAATATAGTAGTCCATTGCTATACCACATTCAAAGAGAGATAAGTTCAATATCGTAAGGAAATTTATCTGTAGCTAAATATTTCACAAAACTGAAGAAACTTTGGGATGAACTAACCTGCTTAACATCACTTCTGCAATGTAAATGTGGAGTAGGGAAACAAATTACAAGACTTGAATCTAAAAACAATTTAATGCAGTTTTTTATGGGTTTGAATGAAGTTTATGATTGTGTGAGAATTCAAATTTTGATTATGGATCCATAGTGTAAACAAAGCATATTCAATGGTGTTAAGAGTTGAGACAAAAGGAAGCAAGCATAAATTTCAGAGATGCAATAGAGAATGCAATGATGATCAGATCACAAGGAAATAAAAAAGAAGGTATAGGTTCAGGAAAACCTGTGACAAAGAGAAAAGAATCAATTGAAAAGTCAAAGTTACATTGTAATTATTGTAACATGGATAGACATGCAAAAAAAACTTGTTTCAAAATTCATAGATATCTATAGTGGTTTAAGAAATTAAAAAAAAAAAGAAGAATGAAGAAGGAAAGAAGTTATATGTGAATCTGGTTAACGAAGCCGATGAAGTAAATAGAGCAATCTTAAATGGAGACTGGAAATCAAATATTTTAGTTAGGATACAACAGGAGATTGACAAGTTCTTTAAAGGAAAGGAAAAGGAAAAGTAGAAGCTGAAAAACATATAGTGAATTTCTCATACCTGATAATTTTGCAGGTATAACTCTTAATCATATTCTTAGTTCACTTGAGTTAACTGAGTTTGGCTCTTAAATAGTTAACATAAGAGCCTCGAACCAAATGTGTGTAGACCTGAAATTGATGAAAAACTTATAAATTATTGTACACATTTTCATTTACCAGATGGATCTATTAAGCTTGTTCATCACATAGGTGTTGTTCAGCTAAATGGAAGATTAACCTTAACTGATTACTTGCATATTCCTTCTTTCAAATTCAATATTTTATCTATCAATAAACTCACCATTACAACTCATGTGAAGTTTAACTTGCAACTTATTTTCTACATAATATAAAACCTAATGACTAGTGAAGTTTTTACAGTAGGGAAAGTGATAGGATGATTGTATATTCTAGATTCCAACTTTTGTCATCCTGAAACCATAAAACAATAATACTTAAAATTGTATCCAAATCTCTATGTTAACTTTATAAATACCGTTGATCTTTGGCATTAGCAATTAGATCTATGAATGTAATGAATTATTTGAATGGAATAAATGATCTTTTTACTGAAAGGAAATATCCATGTGAAGTCTGCCATTTGTCTAAACAGAGTAGACAACCTTTTCAAACTAGTATCATTCATTCGATCAAATGTTTTGAACTTATTCATGTTGATTAT
This sequence comes from Erythroxylum reticulatum, assembly GCA_025504915.1. Taxonomy (NCBI): domain Eukaryota; kingdom Viridiplantae; phylum Streptophyta; class Magnoliopsida; order Malpighiales; family Erythroxylaceae; genus Erythroxylum; species Erythroxylum reticulatum. The sequence goes on along the minus strand of JANSVA010030299.1, from coordinate 10,790 downwards.
GGGGTCTTTACAAACATGCTTTAATCAATAGAAACCATTATTGTTTGACCATTATGGATTATTTTAGTATAAACACATGGACTTTTTTTATTAAGCATAAACACCAAACCGTTCAAATACTTAACATCTTCTTCAAACTAGTCAAGAACCAGTTTCACATATTTGTTAAAATCATAAGGATAAACAAGGGTACATAATTTATTGGTATATCTTGTACATCTTTAGTGTCTACTTTAGGCATTATTCTTTAGAAAACATATGTTTATACCCCTCAACATAATGGAGTTGTAGAATGAAAACATAGACATTTGCTGCAAGTTATAAGGTCTTTGATTTTTCAATCATATGTTCCAATTCGTTTTTGGGGTGAAGTCATTCACACAGCTACCTATATCATAAATAGACTTCCTTCATCAGTTATGTCTTATAAAACTCTTTATCAAATCCTCTTTCATAGAAAACCAGATTATTCCTTTCTCAAAACCTTTAGCTATTTATATTTTGTCTAAAATACATTTCCTCACAAAGATAAGTTTGAACCTAGAGCCTTTAAAACTATTTTCATTAGTTATTCAGTTTCACAAAAAGTATATAAGTTGCATGATCTGGAATTACAAAAGATTGTTACTTTTAAGGATGTCATCTTTTGTGAAAATATCTTTTCATGTCAAAACATTTTCGCAAATGTACTAGTAGTCTTTTACTTGTAATTTGCCCAAATTTAGATAATCTAATTACTCTTTTTCATCATTTCGATTCTAATGATGTTTCTCAAACTAATCCTATTTTTGTTCCTAAACCTAATTCTTCCTTAAACCATACAACACTTGCTCATACTAAAACTCAAAAAGTGATGCAGGATGAGTTATAAGACTTAGAAAAAATCAGACACGAAAGTTAACTGATTTACCTCCTAAGATAAGGGCAATAGGCAGTAAATAGGTATTCAAGGTTGAATGAAAAAATGATGGAACAGTTGACAGATATAAAGCTCGATTAGTAGCAAGAGGTTTTCATCAAATAAAAGGGGAAGATTATTATGACAATTTTTCACTTGTTGCTAAAGTGGTGACAGCCAAAACATTCCTAGCTATTGTAGTAGAGAAGACGTGACATTTACATCAATTAGATATCAACAATGCATTTTTACATAGATAAATAGATGAAGAAATTTATATGGAGTCCCTACCAAGTTATACAAAAAACTTGATGGAAAAGTTTGCAAATTAAAAAAAATCATTTTATGGACTTAAACAGGCATTGAGACAGTGGAATCAAGAGTTTTCTCTAAGTCTTCATCAATTTGACTTCTGTCAATCTGCTCATGACAATTGTTAATATATCAAAAGAATAGGTCAAAATTTTTTAGTTCTAATTTCTATGTAGATGATATTCTTCTCACAGGTGCTTTAGAAGATGATATTTTTGTTGCCAAATAATTTCTTCTTCAACAATTCACTATTAAGGATTTAGGCTTTGCAAAATACTTCCTTAGTTTAGAGATTGCTCGATCATCTAAAGGAATGTATATTACTAAGAGAAAATATATTCTTGATATTTTAGAAGATTTTGGTCTCCCAGGTACAAAGGCTAGACAAATTCCTCTTACAAAGACATACAAATTTCATGTTAAAGATGCCCTGTTACTTACAGATTCAGCGTCATATCGAAGATTTGTTGGTCATTTATTATATTTAGGATTTAATTGGCCTAATATTACACATTTAGTACAACAATTGAGACAATATGTTTGGTATCTTACTGTTCTTCACTAGAAAACTGCTTTACATGTTTTAAAATATCTAAAAAGATGCCCTTCGAAAGGAATATTTTATCTTGCATTGTCTTCTTTTCATATTTTAGCATATTGTGATGTTGATTGGGCAACTTGTTCTGTTACACGACATTATCTTATAGATTATTGTGTTTTCCTTGGTTCATTTTTGATCTCTTAGAAAATTAAAAAAAAACCTACAGTATCAAAATCTCCTGTTGAAGATGAATATCGCAACATGGGAGCAACAATTTGTGAATTACAGTAGATTACTTATCTTTTATAGGATTTTTAGATTCCTACTCAATTACCAATATCTTTATATTGTGATAATTAAGCATATTTACATATTATTGTTGATCTTGTTTTTCATTAACAGATCATGAAGCATTTGGAAATCGATTGTCATATTATTCGGGAAAAATACAAAGCTAGTTTCATACATCCTCAGTATATTTCTTCTAAACAACATTTAGCTGTTATTTTTACAAAATCTTTGGATGGTCCTATGTTTCATAATCTACTTTCCACATATGAAGCAGGACCCGAAATAGTTGAAACAGAGTAATAGTGCTAGTTGAGGAAGTAGTTTTGAAGTTGCAAGTTATTTTTTCAGTTATAGAGTAGGCTATCTTGTAATGTAATTCAATATAGAGACTGAATATGAAATAAAAATAATTGATTCTAACTTATGTGTAAAAACGAAATGATTATGAATAAAGTGTAAGGGGCATATAAGAAGAGGGGAGGATCATGTGTGTATAAGTTTTGTCTTATTTAAATAAATATATTTTTTATGTTATAAATTATTATATTGTTATTAGATATATAAATTAATCACTACAATTACTAATTTTTGGACAGAATCAGTTAATTGATTACTCACTTTCGACAACCTAATATTTTTTAGTGGGGTATTGACTAATCATACAAAAGGTCCACTCTCAATTACATTTTCTAATCAACCATTAAGTAATAGATCCTAAACCTTTGATTACTGATTATATAAAGGTTATGAACAAGAGTCAATTATATTGATTTTAACAAAATTTGTGCTTTTATTGCTCAATTTGCACAGTACAGATAATATGAGCTTTAATTGCTCACAATCAACTAAATGTAAATTTAAGTTTTCTTAATGGAGAAATTGTGAAAGTTGGTTGTGTTTTGCAACCTAAAGGTTTTGTGGTGGAAGGACAAGAAAAAAAGATATACAAATTGTATAAGACACTCTTTAAGCTTAAACAAGCTTCACGAGTTTAGCATGGTAAAATTGATGCATATTGCACTCTTTAAGCCTACTTTATATGTTAAATTTGAAGGAGTTGATTTCACTATTATGTGTTTGAATGTTGATGATATTATTTACATTGGAAATTATTATATTGTTGAAGGAATTTAAGAAATCCATGATGCTTACTTTTGAAAAGTTAGATTTGAGTTCTTACATTACTTTTTTTGTTTAGAAGTTGTGCAAGATAAGAATGATATTTTTATTTGTCAACGTAAGTATGCAGTTGATTTATTAAAAAATAATGGTATGATGGGTTATAAGCCAGCAAAGACACCATTGAATGTAAATGAGAAGTTATGTTTGGATTATGGAGTAGAGAAAGTTACTAAGAGAAAATTCAAAAGTTTAGTAGGAGGCGCGTTATATTTAACTCACACCAAACTTGGCATTATTTCGTAAGTTAATCTAATTTCTAGGATTATACATAATCCAAATAAACATCACTTTGGAGCAACCAAGAGAATTCTCATATAAATTCAAGCAACATTAGATTTCTAACATTATGTAAAAGAAGGGAGAAGCGAATAATCTTGTTTCATATGTAGCCTTAGGTCTAATGCTATCCTATAAACTTCAAAGAAGTATAATTGTACAACCTTGTCAATTACAGAAGCTGAATGTAGCAACAATATCTATTGCATGTCATACTATTTAGATGAGAAGAATTTTGGAAGATTTAAAGCACTAATAAATAGAACATAGAGTAATTTATTGCGACAAGTATCCAATTTCAATGTTTAAGAATCCAATTCAATGAGGAGAACAAAGCACATTAAGACTCGGTTCCATTTCGTTTAAGAGTTAGTGAAAGGGGGAGATAGTTTTGAGCTATTTTCTACTGTTATATAACCTGCAAACATCCTTGCAAAAGCTTTGGTTGAAGAAAAATGTAAGGAATTTAAGTCAATGATAGGAGTTCAGTGCTTATTGAATTAAGGGGGAAAACGTTAATAATCAATTCAATATGGCTATTATAGTTTTGATTTATTTTCTGATCTAATTATCATTTTTTGTTAGTAAAATAAAGAGTTGTTAATTTTTTTTATATTCAGTTGGCTATCTCAATCCCATATATTGTCCATCAAATGTTTTTGATTTGTTATTAGGAAATAAAGATAAAAGCTTATCGTTGCCTTATTATGAATTGTGCTTTCTTTTGTTATAATTTTTCAACATATCAATCAAAAAATGAGTAATGACATTATCATCTATTAAAAGTTCTTCTCTTATGTTAACTTATGACTATGATAGATCATTTCCATAAGTAAGGTAAAACCCAAATCTAGACATAAGATATTTGAAGATGTCCTCTTCATCTCCACTTATTCCTTCATTATTCTCATAATCAAAATGAGATCATCAAGCTTTGATTTTATGTTTTCTAATAAATTTTATAATATAAAAATTTGGGTTAATTACAAAAAAATCTCAAACTTTACTTAATTTTGCAATTATAACTCAAAATTTAAAAAGTGATAATTATCTACCTGATGGAACCATTAAGTTTTTTCACCATATAGGTGATATAAACTTAACAAACAAACTAACCTTAATCAAAGCCTTACATGTATCTAGGTTTCAAATTAGCTTGTTATCTGTCGACAAGTTAATAACCACAACAGATATAAAATTCACCTTTTATCCATATTTTTGTGTTCTATAAGACCGAAAGACTAATGAAATACTAGCAGTTGGAAAAACAATAGGTAAATTGTACATACTCGATCCTTCTTCTTTTAATCAACATATCATAGATTCCCACGGTACTAAAACCAGTTGTTTTCCTTATTCCTTTTCAAACAAATTTTCTATGGTAGATGGACTAGTTTGGCACAATAGAGTTAGACATCCCCTAAACATTGTAATCACTCACATTTGTTTCATGAATAAGATTCATTTTGAATACCCAGATGTTTGTGATATTTGTCCTTTGAAAAAACACAAAGACATTCTTTTTCCACTAATGATATACATACAGTCAGATGTTTTGACCTCATTCATGTGCGTTTATGGGGTCCATATCATACTTATAGCATTAATGGTTAAAAATTCTTCTTACTATTGATGAGTTTAGCATATGTATATGGACATTTATGCTAAAATATAAATCTCAAGTGACTTCCATTCTTCAATCTTTCTTTTAAATGACCCAAACCCAATTCAATCTCAAGGTACAAAATGTTCAAAGTGATAATAGATCAGAGTTTTTGAATCAAGATTGTTTCTCATTGTTTTCCAACAATGGAATTATACATCAATGATCTTGTGATCATACCCCTCAATAGAATGCGGTGGTAGAAAGAAAACATAAACATTTGCTACAAGCAGCAAGAGCGTTTAATGTTTCAATCACAATTTTTGAATAAGTTTTGGAGAGATTTTATCCTTACGACTACTTACCTAATTAATCATTTACCATTTGTTAAACTATCTTGGAAAACCCCATATGAAATTCTTTTCCATAAACCACCTTCTTATGAACACCTTAGGAGTTTTGGTTGTCTTTGTTTTGCTATAAACACCGACCCTAAGAAACGAAAGTTTTATACAAAGGAATATTGATTTGTTTTTATTAGATATAGTCATGGATAGAAGGCATATAAACTTTATGGTATCCAAAACCATAAAGTTCTTGTTTATAGAGATGTTAGGTTTTATGAAGATATTTTTCCTTATCATAAGTGACAAGAACTTAGAAAAACTACTCCTCTACCCAAACTTTTTTATTTAATTGAATGTAATGTTATTGATCCTTGTGTTCATTCCACTGGTTTTCAGACATAAAGTAATTCTTTTACTCCTTTGGACCCACCTACATCAATACTAGAACCATCAATAATAATACATGAGGAGTCACATTTTAGGAAAAGTGACAAAGTTTGAAGACAGCTACATGGTTGACTGATTTTGTTTCAAATACTATACAATATATTCCTTTGTCCACTACCTGTAAAAGCCTCACACCAAATACATTCCTTTATCATGAATCACCTAATTTTTCTACATCTTACATATCATTTTTAACTGTAATGTCTAATATTTAAGAACTATTTTCTTTTAATCAAGCTAGACTAAAATAGGAATGGATAGATGCAATGAATATAGAGTTAAAAGTATTTTAGGACAATAAGAAATGGTAGTTGATAGGGCTACCATCAGGACAAAAAGCTATCGACTCAAAGTGGGTATATAAAGTAAAAATCAAAATTGATGGCATAATTGACAGGTGCAAAGCTAGGTTAGTTGCTAAGGGGTATAATCAAATTGAAGGAATTGATTTTGCAGGCAGCTTCTCACTTATTGCAAAGGTAGTCACAGTCTGAATGTTCTTGGCTATTGTAGCAGCTTATTCATGGCCACTTCATCAACTAGATATCAATAATGCTTTTATTCATAGATATATAGAACAAGAAGTGTATATGGTGCCTCCTGAAGGGTATGCTAAAGCTTAAAAACATCAAGTTTGCAAATTACTTTGATCGTTATATGACCTGAAACAAGCATCACGCCAATGGAATCATGAGTTTATGACAAAGTTACAGAATATTGGGTTCATTCAATCTTCAAATGATCACTATTTGTTTATCAAGAAAACTGAATCTTATTTCCTAAGCTTAATTGTCTACATTGATGATGTTCTTCTTACAGGCTATTCAGAATTGGAGTATAAAAGGTGAAACAATTTTTGCATGACCAATTACTATAAAGGATGTGGGTTATGCCAGATATTTTTAGGATTAGGGATTGAAAGGTCTTTCTAAATGTTTTCTGTCAATTAAAGAAAATATGCTCTGGACATTTTAGATGATGTTGATTTACTTGGTTGCAAATCTACAGCTACACTATTACCAAAAGGGTATAAATCTAGTGCTAATAGTGGAAAATTGTTAACTGATCGAGATTCTTTCAAAAGTTTGGTGGGCAGGTTGTTATATTTACAATTTGCTTATCCAAATCTCTCCTACGTTGTTTAGCAGCTTAGTCAACTTGTTTAAACTCCTCAATCATCACATTGGGATGTCATTGTGCATGTATTATGTTATGTCAAAGCTTTTTGTTCAAAAGGTTTATTTTTCTCTTCCAGAAACTCATTTGAAATTGAAGCTTTTTGTGACACTGATTAGGCCTCGTGTATTGATGACTAATTGGTTTTTCCATTTTTCTTGGCAGTTCCCTAATCTCATGGAAAATTAAGAAGAAAAATATCGTTTCTCATTCATTAGTGGAAGCAGAATATAGAAGCATGGGCACTTCAATTTGTGAGTTGCAATGGATTCTCTATCTCTTACATGATTTCCATATTTCAGTTATGCTACTAATCTCTT
>JANSVA010030232.1:0-14315 GCA_025504915.1 Erythroxylum reticulatum | reverse complement strand
AATGTTTGGACTGATCAACCTAACTTTTGTTATAGATGGGATAATCATCAGAATTACTTTCATGATGGTTTACAGGATGCACAACAATTCTCGTACAGACCAGAAGCTTCCTATCACGACTCCGGTCCATCTTTGGAAGAGTTAATTAATATTGTGAAAGATAATACTTTGTAATTGCAGGAGAATACTCTACAATTCTAGAAAGATGGAGGGCAATTTCTAAAAAACACATGGTCTAATGCCCAAGATTCGGAAAGCCAACACGATTCAGGTGCATCTTTAGAAAAACTTGTTAAGAATCTAGCTAATAATAATTTACAATTTCAACAGAATATACAGCATCAATTGCAAGATTTCCAGCAAGAGACAAAAGCAAGCCAATAGAACATGGAACACCTAATAGGTCAGATGGAAAAAAGACTCAGTCGCCTAGAATCACAAAGTGAAGAGGAGCGGCCATATCAACCCGAGGTATACCCAATAGATGTTTGTGCAGAAACTTTACAAAGTGGTGAGGAGATTGAGAATTTTGAGGTCAACCCTCAACAAATTGCTTGCGACGAACAAGTTGGGAAGGAGCTCGAAGCGAAAGGGACACATCTTTTAGCTCAAAGGTAAGTACATAGTCCATGATTATTTTTTAGACTAACTCTTTACCTTTATATAACAGATTGGAGGAATTAAATGATGAAGAAAAAGGTGAAGAGATGTTCAAAATATTTTTGGAATATATGGAATCAGTCAAGATTGAGAATATGAGGATAGGGAAGACGTTGAATGAGGATGATGATCAACTAAGGCCGTAGCTGGAACTACCTCACGTGAAGGAGCCGCATGTGACACCTGAAGATCACAATTTTGTCACGTGAGGAGGAAACAAGGAGTCAAGCCAGTGACCCTAAACAAAGGTGCTTCTTGGGAGGTAACCCAAGGAAGTAAATTTCTTTTTCTTTATATTTTCGCATTACATTTTATATGCATGTGTGTTTTTGAATTTTTTTATTTTACTTGTTTTTTAAGTTTTCAATTAAAATGAGAGGAAGAATAAAAAAATGAAACAAACATTTTCTCATTTTCTATTGCTTCTTGGATTATATAGTCATGATTAGAGTGTGGATTGATTGGAGAATTTTAAGCAACTTTAGCATGTACTTTTGCTTTTGTGGTTGGTCGATATGCATTATCTTTAGAAGAGAAGTGACTAATAGTAGACAAAGCCGGTGAGATTTTAAGCCTTATTTGACTGAAACATCCATATCAGTCTCATTGCCTTTTGATAATGTGTGACCTTCATGACATGTACATCCTAATTTTACATTGAATTTTTATTCGAGACCACATTTTTATCACATGCATTAATATGGACATGATTAGGCACTCTTTGTTTTTCATAAACTACATTAGCCAAATAACCTATCCTATTGACATGATTTTTCCCTTGATAAACCCCTTTGAGCTTCATCCTTTCTTTTTGTATCAACCATATGACATTCTTTATACTTAACCAAATGTCCTATCAAAGCCATAAAGCTAGCGGAACATTTGTGATTGGTGAGTTTGTGGATGTACAAAAGTGTAAATATGGGGGTGTACATATGTGTGGGTTGGTTAATGTCGGGATGTTTTGTTATGTCTTATTATTGAAATTCCTATATTGATGTGGTTTATTTTAGTTTTTGTAAGGAAAAGAATGAAAGAAAAGAGAACAGAGAAAGAAAAGAAAGAAAAAAAGAAAATGAAAAAGAAAGAAAGAAGAAAAAGAAAAAATTGTTAAAAATAAATGTATCAAGGAAGAATTGCATATGTGTTGAAAAGTTATTTATGGTTGATGCATCTTCCTAGAGTTGCAATGAATGTGTTATTGAGTACGTTGAATATGAGGTAGATGTTGGCTTGGAAGGTTCACTATTGTGATTTCAATGTATTGTTGGCATAAATTGTATGAGTGATTCCTTCGGATTGGTATTCAAGTGGTTTGTGTATAAGAGCTGAATGAGGGTGTGAAATATAAATGTTGTATTTGTCATAACAGACAGTATCCAATTTTTGATGAGTGTTGCTTTGTTTCACTAGCTTTGATGACTTTTATGCTACTTGACCTCAACACATCTCATCTTACCTTTACCCACATTACAACCTTGAAAAGTCCTTTGATTCATGATTATGCATGTGACTTTTAGTGGTGGAGAAATGAAATTATATGCAAAGTTATGGATTGTTATGATCATGAATGGTGTTGAGTGTACCCATGGATATATTTTAGTTAAACACATTTTCTGAGTATATCATTAGATTGCTTAGTTTTTAAAGATATTGAATGTAGACTGATCATGAGTAAAAGCTTGGAATGTTGACATCTTGCTATGATTTTTTAAAGTCACTCATCTTTGCTTGTGATTATATATTCTTAGAAAATATAAGAATTGAGTAAATGTTTCTGGTCTTTGAGCTTAATTTGGATGTTTAGCCTGAGGATAGACAAAAGCTAAGTGTGGGGAAAATTGATATGTGTTTAATTGTTGATATATTTAATCATTTACACTTAGCGATTATTGACATGAAAATGATTAAGATACTTACTTTAATTCATATATGATTTTAGGTACAATTTGGAAGCAAATAAATTAACGTGAGTCGAAAGTACTGCATTTGGCTTATTTTCTAAAGATCAAAATTTACTTGTCTTCATAGAGCAAGAAGAAAAAAATTAAAAGATAAGAAAAATGAAACACAAAGAAGAAGACAGCTGGAAAAAGGTAGGTAGCCAACAACACAAAATGACAGCGTATAGAAGCAGTTGTAGGCAGGAACGACTATGTTTCACATTGCGTCCTGCAGAAATGCAGAAATCATCTACGTTTAACATAGGTAGCTGTGTTATATGCAGCGCTAAAAGGAACAGATAAAAAGAAGGTTTTTGGTGTGAATAAGACACAGATGTTTATTTTTCCCATCAAAGGAACAATGCGGCGCAGTGCATGAAGAGAGGGAGTTGCGGCGTGGTGCATGAATGGGCACAATGGAGAGGTGAAGCAATAGAAGAGAGTGTGAGAGAGCAGTGAATAAAGTCTAGGACTCACATCGTTAATTGTCCCATCGTGAAAAGTGAAGAGAGGAGAGGGCATATGGAGAAAATGACTCACTCTTGGAGCATGAAAATGAAGATAGAAAGCTAAGTGGTTATTGCCTTAATTAATCGATTTTCCTAATTCGTAATGCTATTGCCTAATTAAATCTAGAGATCATGTCCTAGGTTATTTGGTGGTTAGTTTTAATTAACGATCATATCTTGATTAAACAAAACCTAAGGGAAAACACAAGTTAATTATTAACTCACGATTAATAGTTCTCTACCTTTATCATTTTTTTGCATGTTTTCTTTAATTTGTTTTTATTAGTTAGTTTTAATTTATTTTCTTCTTTCAAAAACAAAACCTCCCCGTTAAACCTAAACACCAATTAATTTCATTTCAGAAACTTTACACACACACTCTGTAGGATCGACCTAGACTCACCACTATTATAGTAGTAGGTCTAGTTATTTTATTTTGACTAGTGTAACGACGCGCGATCAAGCAATCTTATAAGGAATGGGGGAATGTACATGTAAAGCAAAAACAAAATCAATGACTTTTGGAAGCAAGCACAATGCACGCATATCATCATCATAATCACCATTATAAGTCATGACATTCTCACTACCAAAACTGTGCCACAGTGTCAAGTCCATACCATTAATGAATTCTAACTCCAAGTGATCGTATACATGCTCATCAATATTATCTAGACAATTAATTGAATAAACATGATCAAGTGGATATCGGAGAGCATTATTAATATTGATTTCAATCACATCATCTCCTACATGCATGGAAAGCAGATTATGTTCATAATCAATCTTGGTTCTAGTAGTCTTTAGAAAAGGTCTGCCAAAAAGAATATATGTACTCTTGTATGAAGTGTCCATATCCATGTTAAGTACATAAAAGTCACAAGGAATTAGCAAAGCTCTTATTTTAACTAAGACGTCCTCTACCAAACCAAGCAGATAAATGAAGGAATGATTTGCTAACTATATAACCACACTCTTCGCATGCAAAGGTTCTAGACTCAAGGCATCATACACATGTTTAGGCATCACACTAATGGATGTGCCTAAGTAACACAAAGCCCTCTCAAATAAGGTGTTACCTATTATACAAGGAATGACGAATGCACTGGGGTCTTTCTACTTGCATGGGATATTCGATTTCATAATAATAGAAATAGGCTCACCCATATTCACCGTCTCATAATCTTTTAATTGATGGACGTGCTTGGTCATGTAAAGTTCTTTCAAAAACTTCGCATACTTTGGGATTTGCCAAATTGCATCAAGAAGTAGAATGTTGATCTCCACCTTCTTGAACAAATCGAAGATTTCTTTCTCTTTCTCCTCTTGCTTAGCCTTCGAACTCCTAGTACTCAAAGGAAACGAAAGCATCAGCTAAAAATCAAAATTGACAAGTTTAGAATTTACCTTTGGCACCCTATCAAAAACTTCAGTTTAGGCAGGAATTAGAGGAACCGAATCTGACTTGTTCTTGGAATTTTCTATATTATTCTGTCCAGAAAGATGTGAAGAAACAAAATCCATTTTTTCTTTGAAAGTTTCGATCATATTCTATTCAGGAAGGGGTGGAAAAATAGAACCTGTTTTAGTGTTAGGAACCACGGCCATGGGCTGTTTAACATGGTCAGGGTATGTCTCCAGTTCTTTTTCCTCGTCCAAAGTAATCCCTTCTTTTTCTTCTCAACGAGAGCCCTTCTGTTGCAAAGCTCAACACCTAGGATAGATTCCTTGGGATGCAAGGCTTCAGAGGGCAACCTGCCACTAATTTGTTCCTTAAGTCTACTCATTGAGGATGCGATTTGGCCCACTTATTTCTCTAGATTTTGGATACTAGCATCTGTTTTCTGTTGAAAAGACAAGAAATTTTGCTGCATTGCAACAGTGTTAGTAGCTATATTTTTTACAAGTTCCTTCAAATCAGAAATTTCAAAATTAGAAGTAGAAGAAGAAGGAACTAAAATTGAGGATTTGGCCTTGAGATATAAGTCTGATTTTTCTAGAAACCAAGGGGCATTGGAGCTCTTCCTCTATTATTCATCGGCTGTTATGGGTTTCCATAGTGCAAATTCAGAAGGTCGCACCACCCCGAATTATACATTGATGAGAATGGATCATATTTGCACTGTGGATTCGTGTTGAATTCACCACTGATTGCATGGGCATACTCCATCGAGTTGTCCTCCATTATAGGACACAAATCTGAAGCGTGTCCTCTAAGATTGTCTTAACTTACTGTACACTACCACTCATCATAGCATGTATTAGCGAGGCTATGTCATCAACTTTATTTTCTAATGAACCACTACTTACCTCACTAACGCGTTTCACGTGGAATTCCCCTCGTGTGCCAAACCGTTTAGAATTTGCTGCCATATTTGAAATTAAGTAATGGGTAGCATCAAGCATATTGTCTAGTAAAGCCCCTTCACTCACGGCAACAATGATACTTCTATTTTGGGGTGTCAATCCCTTATAGAAGCATTGAATAAGAAGCTAATTGGGAATTTGCTGGTGGGGGCATTGTAAGCATAGCTTCTCGAACCTTTCTCAATACTTAGAGAATGTCTCATTATGCATCTATCTTATGTCACAAATTTCCTTCCGAATATTTACATCTCGTGAAGTGAGGAAGTACTTCTCTAAGAACATGTGCTTCAAATCATTCCATTGCGCCACCAAACCAGGGGGAATTGATAACAACCACTCTTTGTCCAAACCCATCAATGAAAAAGGAAAGGCTTTCAGTTTAACCATTTACAGTTTCATTCCATTGCATACCATGTGAAACTCCTTGAGGTGTGCATGTTGGTCTTCTCCTGTAAGACCATTAAAACATGGAAACAAATGTATAAAACCATATTTTAACTCACTATTAGCTTGCTCTACATTGATACACAAAGGCTGGCTGTCAAGGTTAGGAGCAGAAAGCTCCTTCAAGGTTCTCTGCGGATTGATTCCCATGTTCGTGAAGATTGTTTGTGAATGATCCGGCTGCTGGACAAGTTATGCAAAACTCAGAAGTTCTTCTTCCTTCACCTTGCACAAAGTGCACGGATCAAAGAGCAATGATTGCGGAAGTGTACGATTGATGAAGAATGATTGCTCTTCGTAGAATAGGGGGTTTTGATCTCGGCAATTCATAATTTAAAGAACATGAAATTAAACAAGTGCTAAAATAAACTTCGAAAGAAATCAGAATTGAAAGATTAGGATAAAAACATAATTATGTAAACTTCAATTGCAAAGGATTTTTCCAACGAAACTAATTAATTCATTCATCAGACTCTAGGAGTTATTTGTGTACTGTGTGTGTATAATCAAGGATTAATATCTTACTAATTTTATGCTTCTTAAATACTAAGTAAACACGTCTTTGTAAACAATCATAGGGTTCATAACTACTAATCCACCAAAGTTGCGTATGAGCATTACGATAGTTGGTTTAATGATCTTGCCTTGAAAACATCGACAACTACTATCATCAGTTTAAGACAAAGTTTAAATTCTCTCAAGATAGGTTTGACAACTACTATCATCAGTTGAAGACAAAGTCCAAATTCTCTCAGGATAGGTTTGACAACTACTACCAACAACCTAGCTATAAATCAATTAATCTGGCAACTACTACCATCAATTAAACAAATAGCATCCAGAAATCCCTTATAAACCTTAATTCCAGATTTTAAGATTTACCAGTTTAGATTAGCCATTAAAGGACTAGAATTCAGAAACATGTTTGCAACACACGAACATAAGAATCGATTAAGATTAAATCCTCATAAATTAAAATCGATTCAAAGGGTACTATCTTTTACAATTGAATTAAATGTTTAGCCACACATACCTTGTACAATTCAGTTACCACCCAATTCTCTAAGGAATTTACGTCTAAAATAGGAAAGAAGGGAACACAGATTTTAGCTAGGAATTGTGAGACCTACTAGAGGAGGCCGACCCTAAACCTAGAGACAAAAGTTGAATTTTATGTCAATTACAATGATGAGGTGGCTAACCTAATTCAGAGACAAACAAGGAAAACAATTTCCTGCCTAAAACAAGAAGTGGCAGATGTGGCAGCGTGGGCCTAACTAGTCATCCCAAAAAAAGTTATAGACTTAGTACTCACCTATGAGCTAAAAGATATATCATATTTTGCTTCGAACTCCTCCTCAACTTCTTCACAAGCAATTCTTTGAGTATTGCCCTCAAAATTCTTAAGCTCCTCATCACTCCGTAAGTTTTTAGCACTAATGTCCATTGGGTACACCTCGGGTTGATACAGATGCTCCTCATCACTTTGTAGTTATAGATGATTAATATCTCCCTATCAAGGCAATGCATCTTACTAGAACCATTTCACATCTTGCTGAAATTGCAAAATGTTAGCAACGACATCATTAACTAATTTTTCCAAGGATGTACTGGAGTTTTGTTGTCTCTCTTAATTTTGGAAACAAGAACACAATTGCCTTTCATGTTAGAATTGTTGGATATCCTATTGGCATCCATCTTGCTGGAATTGTAGAGTATTATGTTGAAATTCCTACATACTCTCTTGAAGCTACTGCATACCCTGTTGAAATTGAAGATTGTTAGCATTATAGGTCTTGATATAGTAGTTTAGAGATGTACCTGAATCAAGATAGAAACTTCTAGTCTATACGAAGATTGTTATGCATCTTGCAAGCTATTATGGAAGTAATTATATTAATTATCTCATCCATAACTAAAGTTAGGTTAATCGATCCAACCTTGGTTATAGGATCAAGAATGCGAATTTTAAAAGAATTACTTATATCTATATCAAAATTTTCTTTTTCTTTTAACAAACACGAAACAAAAAGTGAAAAGATCAAAAAATTTCTGAAAATAAACTAATTACAAACAAATATAAATAAAACACTAATTAAAATACAAACTAAAACTAAAACATCATAATCCCCAGTAACGACGCCAAATTTGACAGTAGCGTGTTATAATGCTAGTCAAATTAAACTAGACCTACTACTATAGCAGTGATGAGTTTAGGCCGATCCCATAGAGAGTGTGTAAAGTTATTGAAATGAAAATAATTGGTATTTAGGTTATGCAGGGATTTGGTTTAATCGAACAAGAAAATAAAATAAAACTAAACTAGTAAAAACAAATTAAAGACAACATGTAAAAATGATGAAAATGGTCAATTCGTTAAGTACCTAATTCTTTGGTTCAATCTTGGCCTACACCCTAATTAAACATATTTGAATGATTTGTTGTTTTTTTACCTCTCCTTGAACTAGTGGCCATAGATTAACAACAAGCTATATTAATCCTGTTTTTCCTTAGGACCTAGTTAACTAAGAAGAGCTCGTTAATTAACCGTAGTTATCAGATCACCAAGGAGACGCTCACTAAGTTTAATTGGACAACTACCTTACGAGTTAGAAAAATGTACTAATCTAAGCAATAATTACACAAGCTCGGATTATTTAACCTAGGTTATATTATACCTAATGATTACGAACCATTAGTCACTAAATGAATCGAAAACACAATGATTGCGTATTGCATTTGATCTTAGCAATGGGTTCATACATAAAAACAATCAAATAGAACATTTAATCATTTTTACACAAGATGCAACCAATAGATATAAGATAACATAATCAATCCATAAGAGAGAAAGAAACAATAAATACAAAGAAGAAATGCACTTAACCAAGTCATTGGCATCGATGTCGCCTCCAAACCGACGTCAGGATGCTACCCCTCCATTGGTCTCTCCATACGAGAGAGCTTCTTTACCATCCTATCTTTTGTCTCCCTAGAGCTCCTTCGGTTCAGCCCAAATATCATAAGAACAGAGGCCCCTTTTAGTGTTTCATTCTTTTCTTTTTATAGTTCATTCCAATTAGGGTAAAAATTAGGTTTTACCTGACCCAAAATGTCTGAAATAACCCTCAATAAGTTAAGCTTGGAAGTAGTCCCTGAGCTAACGTCATGTAGACCCCAAGCTATATGACAAGCTTCTGTCATGATCGTGGCACTCCATCATTCTTCTCTCATAATCTTGGCCTACTAGGTTCTTCCTCCAACCTTCTCCAAGTCTTCTCTTCTTTGTTCTAATGATTCCTCATTCTTGTTACATGAAGACAAGTGGATGTGAATCTTCAAAAAATGGCCGAAATGTAGTGCTGTCGACTCACTTTAACTTTTTTGATTCTGAATCGTACCTAAAATCATATATGAGTCAAAGTGAGTATCTTAACCAATTTCAAGTCATTAATTACTAAATGTTATGGAATAATTATATAATCAATTAAGCACATATCAGTTAGCGAATAACTTAATAGGCCAAGGTCTAATTATACCATTCATAATACTTATAGTTAGATTTTCTTTATTATGATGTTGCTCAGAATTCTCCACATCTAAACTCATTACTTTATTAGCTAATACAAAATCCTTAATCACCAAGGATATGTCTTATGGCTCTTATTTCTCCTTGATTATGTTTTGACTTTTCAAAGTATTTAATGACCATATAATTTTTCTTCAATTACAATTCCTTGTATAGATTGCTTAAGGTTGAAGAGTAAGAACTAGTACACATAACATTGCCTATCTGACATTTTTGCATGAGAGAGATGAGGCACAAAGTTAGCATTTGAGTGACAACTGACAACTTTCACCTCTATAGCTCAAGTTGTCTACTAAATCAAGCTTTAGTTTTTTTCTACTTTATTAGAATGTGTACCACTTTGTTTCCACTTTATCAAAACGTGTACCACCTTTCTTTTGTTGCTATAGTTTTGGGATAATATTTTATTTATTTCATCACTAAAAGTGAGACTACAGGCTTCCTAATTGACAGGGCATAAAGCCTATATATATCTATATATATATTATCATTATCTTGAAAGTGTGTGAGAGTGAATAACAAAAGAAGATTTTATTTCTCCACTTTTTATCTTCTTTTCTCTTTTTATATCAAACACTTTTTATTTCACCAATCTTCATCTTCTTTTCTGGTTCTACAATTGTGGCATCAAAGCTATGTCATTGTGTTCTATGAGAAAGAAAGGCATCAAGAGCAAGAAAAAAAAGAGAGCACACAAGAGAGTGAGAGAGTATGCAACAAAAAAATGAAATGGAGGGTGAAATGGTAGCCAACAATGTTATCTCAAGTGCTCCTAATGTTCCTATTTTTAGTGGAACTAATTATTAGTTCTGGTATGTGAAAATGAGGATGTTATTCAGGTCATAAGAGATGTGGGATTTATGGAAAATGGATTTGGTGAGCTTACAGATTTAGATCAAGCTACATGATTGACAACAGGCCAAAAAATGAGTTAAAGCAGAAGTAGAAGAAAGATGCAAAGGCCCTGTTTTATATCCAACAAGGCATGGACAATGCTTTATTCCCATGAGTGATGGGAGTAATAACATCCAAAAAGGTGTAAGATTTTCTTTAAGAACACTATAAGCAAAATTGTTACGGCGAAATTGCAACCTCTACATCGTGATTTTGAGACTTTGTCAATAAAGTCCACATATTTAGTGCAAGATTTCTTTATCAAAATCTCCATTTTGTGAATCAAAATTGGTCCTTTGGTGAGGATTTGTCAGAATAAATATTGTTGAGAAGGTTTTAAGAAGCCTCCCCCTTAAATGTGATCATGTTGTTGTAGCTATAGAGGAATCCATGATTTATCTAATTATGGATTTTTTGAACTAATGGGGTCTTTTGAATCTCATGAAGCTCGATTTGATATATCAGTTAGGACATCTCTAGAGCAAGCCTTTTAAACTAAGATTGATGGAAAGTACTCAAATGCCCCAAGAAGAGGAGGAGGATCTGATGATAATCGAGGATGTGGGCGAGGATGTAGAGGTTGAAGTAATAGGAGAGGTTGTGGTCGATCATATGGCTACGAAAGAAACCAAGTTAATTTTAACTCTCTACCTGCATGCTCTTGTTGTTGTAAGACTAATCACGTCGAGGAAAAATGTTGCTACATAAATAAATCAGATTATGAAAAAATGCAATTCAGTGTTATAATTGCAAAAAATATGGTCATATAATAAGAAATTGTGAAGTCAAAGATTAAACAAAGTTTCACAAAGAGAAAAACAATTGTTAAGAGAATTTATTTGTTGCTTGCTTAGCAGTTAATGTTGCTATGTCTTTAGAAGTTTGGTATTTGGACAGTCGTTGCAGTAATCATATGATAGGAAATGAAAGTTATTTTTTGGAGATTGATGATTGAATGACATCAAGAGTGACATTGGGAAACAATAGTTAGCTTCAGGTGAATGGTGTAAGCATAGTGTTGTGATTTGCAAAACTGGTACAAAATACATCCACAATGTCATGTAAGTTATTGGCTTAGCTAATGATCTTTTGAGTTTAGGTCAACTAATGAAGAAAGGTTATTATGTTTTATTTGACAATGATGAGTGTTTGATTTATGATAAAAGGAGCAGATATCTAGTGCATTCAATAAAAATGTCTGACAAAATGTTTCCCATCATGTTTTCGCAATTGAATCTTATTGCCTTTATAGCCTCGAGGGATAGTTCAAGGCTCTGCATAGAAGGTTTGCTCATCTCAATTTTAACACATTGCAAAAGTTATATAATTAGAATATGGTAATAGGACTTCCAACAGTACAGATCAATGACCAACAGTACAGATCAATGACTCCAAGACATGTAAACCTTGCATTTTTGGGAGACAACATTGTGAAAAGTTCCTAGTGAATAAGTCTTAAAGGGCAACAAAACCTTTAATGCTTGTTCTTTGGGCATTTGTGGCCTGATGCAAACTTCATCGTTAAAAACAAGTGAGTAATTTCTATTCTTTGTGGATGATTTTTCTAGGATGAGATGGGCTTTTTTTTTAAGGAAAAAGGAGAAGCTCTTGAATGTATCAAGAAATTCAAAGAATTGGTATAAAAGGATTCTAAAATTCTATCATTACTTTAATAACTGATTGTGGGGGTGAATTTACATCCCAAGAATTTGAATCATTTTGCAACCAAATTGGGATTCAAAAGCAGTTGACAGTAAGCTATACACCATAACAAAATGGAGTAATGGAGCGAAAGAATAGAATAATCATTAAAGCAGCTAAGTGTATATTGAATGATAAGCACCTTCCTATGCTTGGGCTAAAGTCGTGGCTACAATAGTTTATGTTCTCAATCGGTCGCTAAAAAGAGTTATTGAACGGAAAACTCCTTATAAATCTTGGTTTGGAAAGAGGCCAAATATAAGTCATTTGAGGATTTTTGGATCCGTTTTATGTGCTTATGCTCAAGTAGAAGTCAAAAGGAAACTTGATAAGAAAAACACCAAGTGTGTTTTCATTGTCTAAGTAAGGAAATAAAAGGCTACTGAATTTTTAATCCCATCACCAAAAAATTAATCAGTAGTAGAAATGTAATTTTCAATGAAGATAAGGCTTGGAACTGGACAAAAGGAGATACAGTGCAATCTGCCAAAGAAATCATAGCTTTAGATTTAGATTTTTCCAATTCGAAACCTAGCTTAGATGCTTCCAAATCTAATATGCCTACTTCTTTCTCAACTGACTATACTTTAGACTCTCCTCTAAGAAGGGTAAGAAGTTTATCTAATATTTATGCTTTCATTGAATTTGCTTGTATTGCCATGGAACCTACTTGTTATAAAAAACCAAATGATAAAGAAGAATGGGTTAAAGCAATGAAAGAAGATTTGGCAGCTATTAAAAAGGACCAGACGTGGAGTTTGCAAGATTTGCCTGATGAGAAAGATGCAATCGGTCTCAATCAAATCCAAATCAATCTAAATGGTACATTAAAAAGGAATAAAGCACTCTTAGTGGTGAAGGACTATTCTCAAGCTCTAGGTATTGATTTTTCCAAAAGTTATGCTCCTATTGCATGTTTACATATGATGAGGTTAATACTTACAGTGGCTACTCATCATATCTGGTTTGTTTTTCAATTAGATGTAAAATTAACATTTTTTTAATGGAAATTTGGGTGAAGATGGTAACCTGAAGGTTTTGAAGTGAAAGGATATAAATAGAAGGTGTATAAACTACACAAAGGACTATACAGGCTTAAATAAGCACCACAAACTTGGTATAGAAAATTTGACTCTTAGCCTGGTATAGAAAATTTGACTCTTAGTTTGCTAAAAATAATTTATAAGGAGTGTTGGCGAACCCACTTTGTATGTTAAAATTTGTGGAAATGATTTTTTTGCAGTTTTCTTGTATATGGATGATAAAATTTATATTGGAAACTCTTTTGCGTTGATGAAAGCTTTCAAAGAGTCTATGGTGGAAACTTTTGACATGACTAATTTGGGATTACTATTTTTTTGGGCCTTAGAAGTTGCTCAAGATGTAAGTGGAATCTTTCTTTTTCAAAAAAATATGTTATCGATCTTTTAAACAAGTTTTGAATGTTAAATTGCAATTTTGTCAAGACTCCCCTTAATGTTAGTGATAAATTGTTTGTTGGTAATGGAGTTGAGAAAGAAAATGAAAAGTATTTCAAAAGTTTGGTGGGTGGCTTGACATATCTCACTCACACTCATTAAGATCTCATGCTTCTTGTGATCCTTATTTCATGCTTTATGCACAATCCAAGTAAACATCACCTAAAACCTGCTAAGAGTTTTGAGATACATTCAAGGAATATTAAGTTTTGCAATTATGTATGTAAAAATAAAGGATGCGATCTTGTGGATTTTATTGATAGTGATTGGGCTAGATGTGTATCTTGGAATCCTACTGTGATCGAATCAGGGACGCAGCGAAAAAGAAAATTTTTTTACGGATTCCAAGCGGATCCCAATAATTGATTAAACTTCAATAAAAACAAATCCGATTTAGAAATCGTATCTTGTTCGCTTTCTGAAGAAAAACAATGAATCTTTTTCTCTGAGTGATCAATCACAAGCTGTCCAATTGTCCAGCCTCTGATGGTATCCACAGAGCAATTTCCAAACTGCTTTTGGAGGAAGAAAACAAAAAGTGCTAGTTTTCATAAAGCTCTTCCCTTTAAATAGAAAAATAGATAGTCTTTTATTAAAATTAAAACTCTTTAATTATAATTAGAATCAAATTCTAATTTTAATAAAATCAAATGTCTCATATTTGATTCCCAAAGTTTCTCAAACTTTATAATTAAGTCTAACTTAATTAAATTGATTTTTCTTTCACAAA
>JANSVA010030203.1:0-14316 GCA_025504915.1 Erythroxylum reticulatum | reverse complement strand
CGGTCTTTCGAAATTTTTTGGGTATGACCATATGTAGGTAGTTTCCTATTTTGTACTTTTATGGTCTAGTGGCTCATGAACGGTGTTTGTATAGATACACTTTATGATTTTGTAACTTAACTTTTGATTGCCTTGTGTTTTATAAATGACTTTATGTATGAATCTTTTGATACTATTATTGAGATTGCCTTGAGTAGACTTTAAAGTCCTGAAGTTGTGGTTGGATGTGAATATCGAAGTGTGTTTAAAATTGTTTGCAGTTTTTTTGGATTTTTAAAACACATTCGTTGTATGACCCAATTTTTTTAAAAAAAGAGATAAGAATAGATATTCAGTTAGCCTTGCATAGTTAGATTAAGGATATTGTGAGTGTTCGTAGCTCGGTTATGCGGAAGTTGTCATGGGCCCTATGTGGTACCAGGTTGTGACACAAAAATGAGTGGCTAAGTGGAAGTGGTGAGCAAAGAAATGAAGAAGATTTTGGAGAAGGTATTGAGCACTTCAAAGAAAGACCAGGCTTTGAAGTTAGATGATACACTTTGGGCATATATGACAACCTTCAAGACACCCATAGGTACTACTCCATATAGACTTGTGTATGGCAAGGCTTGCCATTTTCCTTTGGAGTTGGAGCGTAGGTCCTATTAGGCAATTTAAAAGTTGAATATGGATTGGAAGCGTGTGGATAAGAAAGGATTGTTACAGCTTGATGAATTTGAAGAGTTGAGATTTGAGGCTTATGAAAATGCTAAGTTGTACAAAGAAATAGCAAAACAGTTGCATGATGCTCACATTAAAAAGGATTTTAAAAGTGGGGACTTGGTGTTTTTATTCAATTAATGTCTTTGGTTATTTCCCCGAAAGCTCAAGTTAAGATGGAGTGGACCCTTTGAGATCCTTTAAGTGTTTCCCCATGGAGCTTTGGAGTTGGAAAATGATAAGGGTGAAGCATTCAAGGTCAATGGGCGTAGATGTAAGCCATACTATAGAGGAACATACTCACAAGAAAGGGAAGTCATCTCTTTCCTTTCTTCCACTCTTTCATGAATGCATGTGGAATGGTCAAGCTAATGACCTTAATTTAACATGTTTACCATTCTTTATCTTTTCTTTGTTACTTCTTTGTTTGATTTGTTTGGTTTTGATTATATTTGGTTTGAATTTGCTATGATTTCTTGTTGTTTACTTTGGTGAGTTTTTACTTATTTTCTCTTCAAATTTCTTGTTTCTTGGGTGATTTTAATGTGTTTGCAGGTTGCATAAATGTTGGGAATGCATGTTAAGTTTGGAAGAGGGCTATAAAGTTGGAAAATCAAGATTGGGTGTCTGTACAGTGCCCACGATCATGGGAATGTGTATGTTTCCCACAAACGTGGGAAGGCTCTTTAGAAAGTTTCTGGAGCCCTAACCCATGATCATGGGAATGGTTCTATTTCCTATGAATGTGGGAAGGCTCTTTAGAAAGTTTTTTGAGATTTAACCCACAATCGTGAGAAGTACAGTGGTTCCTACGTTCGTGGTGTTGGAGTTATATAAATATGGTGCCCTAGAAAGCAAGTGTATTTACATATAACTTAGTCTTCTTCTAGTTGCATTCGTAATGAAAATATTTATTGTTAATAAATGAAAGAGTTTAGTTTTATTTGTATGAGCATTATACATCTAGTTATAAGGTACCAAGATTCTTTGTAAGTAATATACATATACATAGAGATGTATATTAAATATGTATATTATTAGAATCAAAATTAGTTAATTCACAGTTAAATAATCAAGTTGGCTGCTTGATTATGATTTAGACTGTAGTGTTGCAATTTATATCCATGTAAGTAAAAGAGTTTACTTAAACGGAATGATAAGTTTCACATCATGGTGGTAGTTGACAATCGATAATAGCACTATTAAATGAATTTGGAATCACGTATATTTTTAAAAAATAAAGTTGGCTGTTACTTTAATCTTAAAACATACACTTTAACATTCTTTTATTATGAATCACAATCTTGATGGGTGGTGAACTCATATATGTTTCATTATAATTCTTGATATGATCGGAATGGATTTTTACAGAGTATCAATCTAGTGTCTGTATGTTGGAATTATTAATTGAAACATGCATTAGGAAACATTCACTCAAATAAGGAGTTTATAGTGATATCATCACTTCTAGATGTTTTACAGGGATTGGTGATTAAACTGGCGCCAGTAGTTTGATGGACTAGCTACCCATCAAGTCTTAACACCAATATGAGATTTTGTGTGTTAATCACCATATAAATTAAAACGAGAGATCTAGAAGGAAAAGCAAACATAAGGGTAAAACGATAATTTTGCCCTTTATTATGTGGATGGCTATAATATGGTTCATAATAGAGTTTACAATTGGACATCTTATTTAAAACATGTGTTCTCATAATATTTAGTAATTTAAGACTTCAACTAATTGTCTTTAGTGGAATGACATTTGGTTAATAAGCTGGAATTAATTCTAATGAGAAATTAATTACAGGTTTATTGGAGCTTGAATTATAAAAGTCTAATTAGATTCCCTGCTTGGCTTCTGGGACCAAAACAATTTAATTAAGAGTTAACTAAATTGAGTATTAAAGCTTATGATTGAATGTTATGCTTACAATAATTAATTGTTAATTGAAATCCCAAATAAACATTTAATGTTGGGCTAAACTTTGATTTGATTTAATTAATTAGATTAATTAAATTGAAACAAAGTTATTAAAGAAAAAAGGAGGGCATATTTTGGTTTTTTATAGCTAAATGTATAGCTGAACATTTATCATTGAATTGCTAAATTTAAGATGGTTTTTATCATGCTTTATCATCATTAAATGGAGTAATGATCTTATCATTAAATGGTTTAATAGTTGTCTTTTAATTATGGCATGTAATGTAACCTTTTAGCATTCATTTGATTAAAAGAAGGAGGAGGTGCATTTGATGTACTCTTTCCCTTCTTTCATCTCATAACCAAAAATGAGAGGGTCTTATTTAGGTTATTGATCGTTTCATATAGCCATCTTAAACAAATGAGGGTCTCATTTATTAACTTCTTTATGTTTGATTAAGGAATGAAGTGATGCATTGGATGCATTTCACTTCTTTCTTTCAGCTATAATCCAAACCAAACTTGAATAAGAAGGGTCTTATTTTTGGCTTCTTTCAACTAAGAAAAATCTCTTCAAGATTTCTTCTCCTTTCCCACCAAAGGATCATAGTAACTAAGTTGTCTAAGGAGAACAAGTGGTGGATCAAATTAGTTGAGGATACAATAATGAGGAACGGATACATTGACAAGGAGAGGATGCAAAAGCGATGAGTCAAAGCTGTAGCAAGGAGTTGGTATAATTTCCATATTGTTCTTATGTTAATTTTTTTCCTTATACCGTATCATATATGGATAAAACATGTTGATTTGGTTATGTTGTTTCAGCTGTGTTTTGATTTCGGAAAAAGTTTTGAAAGCTACCATTTTAACCAAATCTTGCATGCTTTTGTTTTCGATCTAACAATTGGAATCAGAGACAAGTTATTATGGATGATTTCGGTTCCTATATATGATGCATGAGTTGGAATTAAATGTTGTATGCTGCATATTTTTATGTGATAGAAAATATATGGTGTATGTTTTGCTCTTTTGGTTGTCCATAGAATATAGTTTTACCTTGTAAGTTTTCTTCTTTTGGTTTGCAACAAGGAGGGTGGCCTATCATCATCATGTTTCCTTCATGACTTCATTTTTCTGTTTTCTTTGATTTTGTAATATACGAATTTCTGTAATATTGAAGTCGGAGCAACCATGGATTGAAGAAAAGACTCAGTAATGGTTTCGGTGTATCCTTTGGTGTGTTGGCAAAGTTTTAATTTTATGAAAACCAAATTGCTGGAATTTTTGTTTTAACAAAGTTTCGGTTTTATGAAACATAGTGATGGAATTTTTGAGTTTCGATTTTGCCAAAACAAGTTTTGGAATTTTTTGAGTTTAGGATTTACGAAAAATAAGTGAAAATGCCATTACACACTTTTTACCGAATGGGCTGGGTCATGTGGATGAAGAGTTCAAAGCAAAAGATCCATGTCCAAGAAAATTTTTTTTGGCCTAAAAGCCTTGTAATTTTATTTATGTTCTAGGATGGACAATCAAGAGTGGCCTATAAGTTCATGAGATGAATGGATAAATGGATGCAAATAATATGTGATATTATGTGATTCTATGCCATTTAAAAGATTGCCAACCCTAGGCTTTACCATGCATTCATTATATATGAGATATATAATGAAATAATATAGGATGGATAATAAATTTCATCTAGACAAGATGTTATTTATTAAAACTTAAAGACCAAAAAGATTTAGTGGGAGAGGATGCTCTTGTGAGAGTCCACGGTCTCCATGTGATGGCCCATTTGCATGTGGTAGAGTGTTACTCCCCATTGGAGGACATGAATCCTAGATCTTACATGGTTTGGGTCTCCTTAAGGATAAGTCCACTCATTGGTAACAAATGTGACCTCACATTGAGGCATGATTTATAAGTACCTTTAATGGATGAATCAAATGGTAACACACTCAACATATTTTATCAATAATATACCCACTGTAGCTCTACTGGTAAAAGTATAGACCAAATCATAGCGCTTCTCAAAAAGTTAGGCATGAAGATGCTTGGTAGTTTTTTGAGTGGGAGGGCCTAGTTTTTCTTTTAATGGATAAGATGGCCTATCATCACTTAGTCTGTAATAAATAAGAAAAATAATCGTCATATAAACTTTTAATTTTTTAAGTTTTGTTAAATCTATTATCATGCATAAATGCATCATGATTTTATACAAAGTTCGAATATTTTTGAGTAGTATGCTCATACTTTAATAATTTATATTTTCAGACATAATCAACCATAATATGAATCTACTCACTTTGCTCTTGACTAATAACAAATTGGAAAATGGAGATAATTTTAATGAATGGAGACATAACCTTAACATTGTTCTTCAATATGAATGAATTTCATGGATATTAATAGACAATGAGCCTATACCTCTAGGTAGTAATTCAACTTCTGAGTAAGTCTAATAATATGAGCGTTGGTAGAATACTGATAGGTTTACTAAGTGTTATATTCTAGCTTATGTTAGCAGATTGTTGCAAAAGCAAATTACATGGATGAAAACTACTTGTGCAATGGTCCATCACATATATGAGATGTTTGGTATGAGGACCAGATCCGCAAGAGTGAAAGCCATCCAAACCTTTCATAATCTCATACAAAAACCTGGTGAATTGGTGCCGAATTACATGCTTAAGGTAATCTTTGCGGTTATTGAGGCTGAGATGCTTAGGGCGGAATTAGATGTAGAAACGAAGATGATTATGATCATTCATAGCTTAAACTCTTCTTTTTAGAAGTTTAAGTTGGACTATGAGCTCAACACCAAGGATTACACCTTGAGTGAGTTGATGAATACCCTCTAGAGCATGGAGGAGATATTAAATATCAAGGCTCATGAGCCTGAGGCTAATATAGCGTCTTCTTTTAAGCCCAAGGGTAAGGGAAAGTAAGAAGAGAAGGGTCCAATGAAAAAAAGGCCCAAACAAGGGTCAAGGTCCAACCCATGAAAAAAAAGGACAAAGTGGACACCAAGGGAAAATGTTTCTAATGTGGTAAGCAGGGTCACTAGAAAAGAAATTGTGCAGTCTACTTTGAGTCTCTCAAAGGTAAACAAGGTATAGGTTTCCTAAGTTTGTTAGGAACTAGAAATGTGGTAGATTCATTTGATTCTTGGATAATAGATTCAGGAGCCACTAACCATGTTTGCGATTTTTTGCAGGGGTTCTAGCGAAGGAAAAGATTATATAAAGGCTAGTTTCAAGTCAAAATAGTAGATGGATCCTATGTTTTAGCAAAATCAGTGGGAATAGTTATCTTGGACTTCCCTAGTAGTCATAGGTTATATTTGAACGATGTTTAATACATCCCTATGATTGTAAGGAACATGATTTCTATTTTTTTCTAATAAAATCTGGTTATTCCTTATATTTTGAAAATGTTGTTTCAATATATGAGAATAAGGATTTTATTTGTAATGCGATAATTAAACGGGGATTGTTCTGTATAGAACATATGATAGGCTCACTAAACATTATAGAATTAATAAAACTAAGATAATCAAATGACGCTAGCATTAATTCAAAATATATATGGCACTTAAGAATGAGTCATGTCAATCAGAAAAGACTTGACAGGTTAGTGAAAGATGGGATCCTTGTGGGCTTGGATAATAATTTATTACTCACCTGTGAATCTTGTATTGAAGGAAAAATGACCAACGCCTCATTTCTTTCCAACGGAAATAGATCTAAATCCATGTTGGACCTAGTACACAGTGATGTGTATGGGCCTATAAACATAGAAGCTAGATGGGTTTATGAATATTTCATAACCTTTATAGATGATTAGTCTAGACATAGCTATTTGTATTTGATGCATAAAAAGAATGAGTCCTTTGAAAAGTTCAAAGAATTCAGTGCTGAAGCTAAGAAGCAGCTAGGCTAGCTATTAAAACAACTTCAATCGGATCGAGGTGGTGAGTTCTTATCTAGAGAGTTCTAATAATTTCTAATTAATAATGGAATTGTTTCCAACTTATCAGCTCCTCGAGCACCTCAACAGAATGGTGTAGCAGAGAGGAGGAATAAGACTCCATTGGAGATGGTAACATTATTGATGTCCTATGCTAGCCTTTTAGAATCGTTCTAGGGATATGCCAAATGGCAACTTATTTTCTTAACTTTTCTCCATCCAAATTGTTACCTAAAACACGTAGGGAGTTATGGACTAGCGAACTGCCTTTATTACGGAACTTAAGGACTTGGAGTTGCCTAGCCTATATTTTAAGGCTTGAATCCACAAAGATGGAACCAAGGTTAGAAGTATGTTTATTTGTAGGATATCCTACGGGTACATGAGGATACTATTTTTATAGTCCTCAAGACAGGAAGGTATTTGTGTCGACAAATGCAACCTACTTAGAGGAAGAATTTTTGAGAAATCACAAAGGAAGAAGTAAAGTAGTAGTAAAGGAGTTAGCTATTTCATCCAAACTAAGAGTTGATTTAGATATTACAGAACAAGATGTCGAAAAGTATTCAAGAGTTGAATCAAAAGAGTAGCTTGAACATCATGTAGTGCCTAGATGTAGTGGGAGGGTTGTGAGATAACCAGAAAGGTATCTCAATCTTGGAGAAGGAATAATTGCCATCTCGAATCGAGAAGAAATGGATCCTATTACTTATACACAGGCTATTAATGATGTTAATGCAGAAAAATGGCTTAAGGTGATGGAATTGGAAATAAGTTCCATATGCCCCAATGAAGTCTGGATCTTTCTAGATCTACCACTAAATGTAAAAGTCATAGGGTGTAAATGGATCTAGAAAAGGAAAAGAGGATCTGATGGAAAGGTAGAGACTTTTAAAGCTAGATTGGTACCTAAAGGTTATACTCAAAAAGAGGGTATAGACTATGAGGAGACATTTTCTTTGGTCGCGATGCTTAAGTCCATCAGAATTCTTTGGTCATAGCAACCTATTTTGATTATGAAATATGGAAAATGGATGTCAAGACCTAATTTCTTAATAGGGATCTTGAGGAGACCATTTATATGGCCCAACCAGAAGATTCATTGAGCAAGGTAATGAGCATAAGGTATGCAAATTGTTGAGGTCCATTTATGGACTTAAGCAAGCATCTAGGTCTTGGAACATTAGGGTTGATAAGTCAATTAAAACCTATGGGTTCATACAAAACCTAGGTGAGCCTTTTATCTATAAAAGGGTATAAGAAGGTAAGGTTACATTCCTAATCCTATATGGTAATGACATTATGCTCATTGAGAATGATGTAGGAATGCTATCTATGGTTAAAGGATGGATGAATAAATAGTTATTAATGAAGGATTTATGAGAGGCTAGCTAGGTTCTAGGGTTCAAGCTTATAAGGGATCGTAAGAATAAAGTGATAGCCTTGTCTCAAATAATCTACAATGAGAACATTCTCAATAAGTTTACCATGTAAGATTCTAAGAGGGGTTTCACACCTACTAGACATGGAATCTAACTTTCAAAGAGCAAGCACCTAAGACCTAAGAGGACGTCGAACGCATGCATAACATTCTATATGCTTCAACAGTTAGAAGTTTAATATATGTTATGCTTTACACTAGACTAAATATCTATTACACAGTAGGATTGGTAAGTAGATTTCAGTCCAATCCAAGAATGGAGCATTGGACTACGGTTAAGTGCATACTGAAGTATCTTTGTAGGATGAAGAACTTAATACTTGTTTACTCTGGAAGTAACCTTATTCTGATAAGATATATAGATTCCAATTTCCAATCAGATATTGATTTAAGGAAATTAACCTCTGGTTTTATATTTGTTTTAGAAGGTGGAGCCATAGTTTGGAGGAGTGTCAAGCAATCTTGTGTTGCTGATTCGACTATAGAGGCTGAGTATGTTGTTGCTTGTGAAGTAGTAAAAGAACCAGTCTATCTCCACAAGTTTCTATTATTATGATAATAGTGGGGCAGTGGCTAATTCTAAAGAACCTCAGAATTATAAAGCTGCCAAACACATTGAGAGAAAGTATCATCTCATAAGGGAGATAATATGAGGTGAATGTGGTAAAGATTCCCACAGAGCAAAACCTTCCTGATCCATTTATGAAGACGTTCCAAAAGAGTTTTGAGGATCATCTAGCAGGGATGGGAATGGGGGATTTGTTAAACTTGCTTTAGGGCAAGTGGGAGATTGTTAGAGTTATGTAAATATAGTGCCTTGGAAAGCAAGTGTATTTATATATAACTTAATCTTCTTCTAGTTGCTTTTGTAATAAAAATATTTATTATTAATAAAACAAAAGAGTATGGTTTTATTTGTATGAGCATTATACATCTACTTATAAGGTATTAAGATTCTTTTGTAAGTTATATATATATTCATGAAGATGTATGGGAAACATGTGTATTATTAGAATCTAAATTAGTTTATTCACAGTTGAATAATCAAGTTGATCGCTTGATTATGTTTTAGACTGTAGTATTGCGATTTATCTCCTTGTAAGTAAAAGAGTTTACTTCAAGGGAATGATGAATTTGATATCATGATAGTAGACGACTATCGATAATGGCACTATTAAATCAATTTGGAATTATGTATGTTTTTAAAGAATAAAGTAGGCTATTACTTTAATGTTAAAACGTACACGTTAACATTCTTTTATGATGAATCACAATCTTAATGAGTGGTGAACTCATATGTGTTTCATTATAATTCTTGATATGATTGGAATGGATTTTTATAGAGTATCAATCCAATATTTACATGTTGGAATTATTAATTGAAACATGCATTAGGGAACATTCACTTAAATAAGGAGTTTATAGTGATATCATCACTTCTAGATGTTTTACGGAGATTGGTGACTAAACTGATGTCAGTAGTTTGATGGACTAGCTACCCATTAAATCTTAACACCAAGATGAGATCTTGTATGTTAATCAACATATAAAGTAAAAAGGGAGATCTAGAAGGAAAAATCAACATAAGGGTAAAACGCTAACCCTTTATTAAGTGGATAGCTATATTATTGTTCATAATAGAGTTTGCAATTGGGCATCTTATTTGAATCATGTGTTCTCATAATATTTAGTAATTCATGAGTTCAACTAATTGTTTTTAGTGGAATGACATTTGGTTAATAAGCTAGAATTAATTCTAATGAGATTAAATTAATTTTGGGCTTATTGGAGCTTGAATTATATAAGTCCAATTAGATTCCCCACTTGGCTTCTAAGAAGATTATTAAGCAAAGTAAGAAATATAAATAAAGGTTACCGGAAATAAGAAAAAAGAAAGGGCCGAATTAGATTCGGAATAATATTACCAAAACAATTTAATTAAGAGTTAATTAAATTGGGTATTAAAGCCTATTATTGAATGTTGGGCTTACATTAATTAATTGTTAGTTAGAAGCCCATATGAATATTTAATATTGGGCTGGACTTTGGTTTGATTTAATTAATTAGATTAATTAAATTGAAACAATTTTATTAAAGAAAAAAGTAGGGTATATTTATATTTTTTATAGCTAAATGTGCAACTGCACATTTAGCATTGAATTGTTAATTTAAGATGGTTTTTATCATGTTTTATCATCATTAAATGGAGTATTGATTTTATCATTAAATGATTTAATGGTTGTCTTTTAATGATGGCATATAATGTAACCTTTTAACATTCATTAGATTAAAGAGGGAGGAGGAGCTTCTTTCATCTATAACCAAAATTGAGAGAATGTTAGGAAGGGTTGTTGATTTTTTTCTCAGTCTCTCCTCTCTTGCATGTGTTAGTCGAAACTTGAATGAGAAGGGTCTCATTTTTGGCTTCTTTCAACTAAGGAAAATCTTTTCAAGATTTCTTCTCCTTTCCCACCAAAGGATACTAGTAACCAAGTTGTCCAAGGAGAACAAGTGGTAAATTGAATTGGTCAAGGACATATAACGAGGCGAGGATACATTGATAAGAAGAGGATATAAAAGCAAGGAGTCAAAGCTATAGCAAGGAGTCGGTATAATTTCCATCTTGTTCTTATGTTAATTATTTTCCTTATACCGTATTATGTATGGCTGAATGATACACTCATGTTTTCATATATGTTTAGGACTTAATTAAGTGTCATTTACATTCATTTTATTTTCATCTATAGCTGGTTTATCATGTTTTAGCATTATTCGATGTTCGTTGAAGTAAAATGCATAAATTAAACAAATAGACTTGAATACTGTTTTTGGTTTTCTGGCAGACTTGACCTTTAGCCATTTTGAGATTTTTATCCCAAGATTGGTTTAGCCAAAAATTTTGAAATTTCATATTTAAATTTTTGACCCATTGATGGATTTTTTGGGATCAATTATAGATTTTTCTGAGCTGGAACTCAGGAGGAAT
Organism: Erythroxylum reticulatum; assembly: GCA_025504915.1. Taxonomy (NCBI): domain Eukaryota; kingdom Viridiplantae; phylum Streptophyta; class Magnoliopsida; order Malpighiales; family Erythroxylaceae; genus Erythroxylum; species Erythroxylum reticulatum. The sequence goes on along the minus strand of JANSVA010030203.1, from coordinate 3,294 downwards.
AAATTCCTAAAAATTGCATCAGATTTTGGATCGACAGAATGACCTTTCAACGATGTTTGGATCATAACTTTTGACTCAGATGGTGAAATACCGTGATTCAAGTCTCATATTGAAGCTAACTCAAAGAAAAAGATATTAACAAAATTTGAACTCCTAAATAGTTAGCGTTTAGTTTTTGTACACTATCGACATTGACCTTGAAAAATCCACTCCAACCAGCCAAGGATCGATATCAGCCCCCACCTTTTAATTATTTCAGCTTATGTACAGCTCATTCCCCACTCCAAAAACAGCTTCCACTATATGATAAAAAGAGCCTCCATTGTCCTGCAATTACGCCAGCCTTTAAAAACAAAAAAAGATAGCCTCCACTACAAGACAAAGTAGCCTCCATTTTGTTTATGTAAGCAGCCTTCGTTGAAGCTTAAAAAGGAACACCACCTCATTTCTACGTAGCAGCCTCCATTTTCCACAAAAACATACATCAACCTCCAAAATCATGCCACCCTTTCACTCTTTACGCAAGCAGCTTACACACATCAAAAGACGCAGCCTTTATTGACTTATAGTTAGGCTCCAAAAACCAATTGATTCACGCACAATAGTTAATAGACACAAGCCTCCAACTCCTATTACGGTCTTCACCACTTCATCATCGCAAGACTCCATTCATTTTTCTCCAGCAGCTCTCTCATCAATTAACAACGCAAGCCTTGATTTTCATCCAAAAACACCACCAGCCTTCCATCCACCAAAACCCTTCATTCATCACTCAACAACGCACAACCCTCACTCACCTTACACTCACCACTCACATACTGTCTACTCCACACACAACGTTGCAGCATGGTGGACATTAAATGAAGCAGCTACGTTGAGGTGGGAGAAAAGAAATGTGAGCAGCTAGTGGAGGAGACACTTGGTAGAAACCTTTATCTTGAAGCAGTTGGGCTAGGAGAATAACGATACACCACTCAAGAAGAGAGCACATTATTCTGCTACAATTTGGAGACGTGGTTTTAATTTTTATTTGATTTCATTATGAGTTTATACAAGGTTTTTGCTTGTGGATTGTTTGGCATAATGATTTGTGGCTAGAACTTTAATTTCTTTTAGGGATTTGATATTTTTGATGATGCCTTAATATTAAAATTTTCTAGAATCCATGACTGAATATTCATATACTTGTTGATTTTTCCTTGGATTTATTTGTTATTCCTTTGTATTATTGGAAATTGTCTTGGTATAAATTCACCTTTAGAAAAAGGGAGTTTTTGCTAGAAAATTGAAGGAAATTTCGACTAGGATTTTGTTGTGAGTTGGGAGACCCAAGAAACTTAGGAGGTGAAAATTGAAGTTTTGGAACTTAAGAAACTCTAGGAAAACATTAAGTAAGGGATTACTAAGTGATATCTAGAGCGGATAGATTAATTCATCTTTTAGAAAAGGAGATTAATTACTCTTAAAATTTACCTACAAGGTTAGGATATTTCAATTATGGAGGATAGCTAATTCAATATTAAGGTTGACAAAAATATCATTCTCTAAGAGAAAGTCATTCCCTATTAAATTTAATACTTTTAATTAGTCAATTGTTGCAATATTTTCTTAATTAGTTACTGCACAAATTTGTGATATTCATAGTTATTTTGGTCGCATTGAATTGGGTAGTTGTTTAGAAATTTATTTAAGTTATTTTGTTTTAAAAAAGAAAAAAATTCTTTACATTAATTTTATTTTTCCAAAATTTCATCTAACCTGATTTCAAATACCATTAGCTAGTGTAGAATTGAACTTTCTTATAATCCCTGTATACACGACTCAATTCCTACCGATTTATTACTCACTTCAACATCCGTGCACTTGTGGTTTATGAACAAGTTTTTGGCGCCGTTGTTAGGGATGAATGTTTGAATGTTTGCTTCTATAGTTAGTTTGATTTTTATTTGTTGGTTTTCTTTTGATCCCTTGAGTAACTTATTGGTTTCTTTTTCTTTTTGCATTTTTGTTTTCTTGCACAACTTGTTTGTAAACGGATTATATGCCCCAAACCACTAGAGGGAAAGAAAGACAGTTTGACCCACAGTTGGAAAGAACGGTAAAGTCAATTCATCAGCAAAAGAAAATGGATAATCAAGCAGAAGAACTTTAGAGAATTCAAAGAGAGGGGGATGAAATGACTCAAAGATTAGCTCAGTTAGAGGCTAGACTTGGTGTAGCTAATTTGACTGGAGGAAATGGAAGAGGAGATAATGGAAATGAATAGGAACAGTTCCAACAATGTCTTATCAGGGAATACTTCCAGCCTACAATGGTAGACAATTATCACGGTATCAAAAGGCTAATTGTTCATGCTCAGAATTTTCATATTTCCCCTGGACTCATCAATTTAGTTAAGACAAATCAGTTTGGAGGAGTACCAATAGAGGATCCAAATGATCATCTTGTAAGTTTCCAGGAATTATGTGACCCTATCAAAACTGAAAGGGCAACACAAGATGACATTAGGCTCACTTTGTTCCTATTCTCTCTTTGGGACTAAGCAAAGAATTGGCTTCATTCAATTTTTGCTGATAGAATGTGAACTTGGCAAGAGGTGGCATAATAGTTCTTGATTAAATTTTTTCCACCTGGTAAAGCTGCGAAGTTAAGAGCAGAGATTAGTACATTTAGACAGCATAACTTGGAACCATTGCATGAAGCTTGAGAGAGATACAAAGACCTTTTGAGAAAGTGTCACATCACGTATACCAAGATTAGGTACAAGTGGAAATGTTCTACAACGGGTTGAATGGATAGACTCAAACAATTGTGTATGTAGCAGTAGGTGGTACTCTGATGAGAAAAACATCTCAAGAAGCATGTGTGTTGTTGGAAGATATGGCTTCAAACAGTTACCAGTGGCCTTCTGAGAGAACTAATGGAAAGAGAGGAATTTTTGAAGTGGACTAAGTGACTCAGTTATCTGCGCAATTGGCATCCCTATCTAATCAATTTTCAAAATTCATGTCAAAGGAAAAACATAATGAGCAGGTGGCAGCTACTAGTCATTCATTCTATGCTAATGATGAGGGGGTGGAACAAGCACAGTTTGTTAACCAAAGGAACTTTGGATTTAAGTCACATCCAATAGGAAATCAATATGGTCAAGGTTACAACTCTAAGGAGCAATATAACTATGGTATGCAAAGGAACATACCTCACCCACCTGGATATGGACAACCATTGGCAGAACGGAGACCCTCCTTGGAAGAAATGATTGGCACTTTTGTAACTGAGATAAAAAACCATTTT